>JAUMHH010218523.1:0-12309 GCA_032359455.1 Chlamys rubida
TCACTGTAACCTAAATTTGACCTTCACCTCATGTTCTAATATAATGGTTTTCAATGCATATCTTGGCCGCTGTTGCATGAATGGCCATCAATGTTTTTGCATAAGAGGGATATGGTGGATGTTCTTTAAATTGAAAGGCAGACTTTTAAACTGACTGATTCAAGGTGGCTGCTATGGCCTTTGACATCAACATACAATGGTAGAGCGGGGGTGGGGGTGGGGGTGGGGGTGGGGGTGGGGGAGATAGGTATGCCTGAGGCTTAATGTTCCAGTTTTGCAATGAAGCTGTATATAGACTTTATTGGCTATTAGTTATGAGTACATTGACAGTTCAATCTTAGAAATAATAACGTAAATATAGCTTTTTAATTAGACAAACACAAAATTGTTCCTTTCAGGGTACAGTACTTACACCTTTTGAAGCGCCTACGCGATATATTAATCGCATTTTGTGTTCTATTTATAAAATCACACGCTACGTATAACAGCTTGCTATAGAAAAGAAAAATGGAGGATATCTATTTAAGAAAAATCATTTTTGGATTGATACAATGGAATAAAATACATCAATATTTCATTAAAAAGTGTCCTCTTGTTGATACACTGACGTTACTCACATACCCTAAACAGAGCAGAAAGGTAAGGACGGGAGTAGGGAATTGTGGACAGATGCTGAATAATGACACAGTGAGATATTTTAGTTGAGCTGTCCAGAGAGTATGAAAGTCTGTATCCGATACCATCAACAATAAGTTTAGATGTGGTATGTCGACAACACTGTTTACCTGGGATACAAATATATCTTCGTTAACAACGTAACTTTAGTTATAATCTGTTGTAGATACCAGTTTGCAGGGTGTGTTTATTACTTAACCCGGACTACAGGGGCTTGTTACAAATGTATGAAATATGTACACAGTCTAGCATTAGGTGTGTTCGCATATATTTTTAAATATTTGTTACATGACCCTATGACCGGAGACTCTGTTGGAGCTAATTGTTCATGTTTGGATCTAGAACACTTTCCTATTTGTCAGGGTCTAGTAGATATCTGTTATTTGAAAACAATATCTCTATGACGAAAGCATAACTACACATGGGATATTTAATGGTTTCGCGTTGAGTATCATATACATTTCACGAGTACAGCAGAAAACAGATATTTTACAGAGTGAAAATAGCTTTTTATTCCGCAATGCAAGTAGTATAGGTTATACAACGGAATATCCATTAAGATTTATATAAACAAAATGTATATGCATTATAAAATTTCTATTTATTTATTATTAGTTTATATTACCATCGCTCAATTCGCCTAAACAGAACAATCTATATCTTTAAGTGCAGTGAACAAATATAACCATTCTGATTGGTCAATACTAAAGGTAATGTCTTCACATATATTTTATATAACATTCACGTGTGAAGATATAACATCCACATGTGAAAGTATGAAATTCAAATGTGAAAATATAACATTCACATGTGAAGGTATGAAATTTAAATGTGAAGATATAACATTCACATGTGAAGGTATGAAATTTAAATGTGAAGATATAACATTCACATGTGAAGGTATGACATTTAAATGTGAAGATATAACATTCACGTTATCGATATAACATTCAAATGTGACGATATAACATACATGTGTGAAAATGAAACATTAACATGTGAAGTATAACATTCACGTTGTCGATATAACATTTAAATGTGAAAATAAAACATTCACATGTGAAGATAAAACATTATCATGTGATGATAAAACATTAGCATGTGATGATAAAACATTAGCATGTGATGATAAAACATTCTCGTGTGAAGGTATAACATTCAAATTTGAAGATGTAACATTTCACACAATGAAGATATAAGATTTACTGTATCAAATTCATATTTTCTTTTATTTCACTGGTAAAAATGTAATAATGTTTTATTGCACCCATTAAGCACTGATGATATCCTTTGTATTGTACACTGTAATGAGTGGTTTACATCATATGACATCATCACTACATACCATACTATTTTTTATAGACAGTTGGCATTGAGAGCAAAGGGAAGCTGGCCGTACAGTTAGTGGACTTTCACAACAAGCAGGGACTGGACATTAACGGTCAATGTTGTGACGGGGCCAATATACCTATGTGTCCATTGGAACAATGTGACCACCACTTCACTATCTGTGCTGGAGAACACCCCAGGTAACCAACACCTTGATTGTAGCATAGGCCATTGTACATACATGACCTTTTCACTGACCTGTTTGTTGTATATGATTTATCTGAGCTATTTATTGGGGGAGTTGAGGGGGATCGCACACTCAATTTTTTCACACCTCCGTTTATAAATCGCTGAATCACCTTTCCCCCAAGGATGCTCTAGAACTATCTAAACTGCACGGAAACTGCTCTTTGGATTCAAATGAAACTTAAACTTCCATGAGTATTTGGTGTTGTATCTCTAGATGTTCAAGATGCATCAAAGATGGCCGCGGCGGCCGATGATTGGTTGAAAATGACATATTGACCGATTTCGATCTAAGTTTGTATGTAGGTGTGTTATGCTATGACGAACAGCACAGTGATGACCTTTATCATCATTTACGACTGCTTGGTCGTTTTGGTGAATTCTGTAACGGCCAACGTTACAACGGCCGTTACAATTAGAAGTTACTGTATATGATATGTTTACTGTACAACAAATACAAGGGAAGTTGTAAGTACAAATACTGGAAATAAGGTATTCTTACATACAGACTTAGAGATATACAATATCAGTTCATTATTTTGCTAACTGGAGAGTAGGTGAAAGGCTTAAAAATGCTCCTTATTTTAGAATTATCGCCCAGTGATATTGTTTTCGGTTTAAAAAAGACACCAAAGTTAATGGTGGTTAATTTCTACAAACATTAACATTTTTTAGTAGGAATAGATAATTTTTGTTTATGTATATTCTAGTCATCCTACGCCAAAACAACCAAACATCAAACAAATTCGTAATTGACCAATACAAATGAGATGCATCGCCATTTTCTAAGCATTCTAGTCGATAATTTACTGTCGGGTCGCAATAATTCATTTCTCTAGCTAATTCGATGTTTAAACAGATTAATTATTCTAGACAATAGATCTTCACTCAGATGACTAATCAATCAATTAACATACGATCAATTTACAATGTACATTCTTGTAGGCGTGTTGACCAACAAATATCAGTTTTCCCTCTGTTTTACTATGAGTCGTAAGATTTAAATCACGTCGTAAGTCGTAACCTTTATGTTAATGAGGAATTAAGATTTACGACATGTAAGTAAGATACCAAACTATTAAGATAAAAATCAATATGTGTGATTTTTCAATAACGATAATCTTAAGAGTCATTTCTCTTCTACCACTAACGATAAAACATCCGGCCATTCATTAAAACAATCGTCTTTCGTTTATTCAGCCACTTGTTGTGATGAGTTTGATCGACTGCTGCCTTTGCACTCCTCATTCCATATTTGCTACTGTGTTTTGCTAAGAATCACAATTGATTTTACACTGACATCGGATGTTGCGTTGAAGACACTCAGGTGCAGCAGCTTTGTTGGTTTTGACAGACATAACTTATTTTTTCTTCCGAAAGCATCCATCCCCATTCTCTAAGGTTCAAAGGCATTACTGATACCCATGTCTGTGCTTCTAACTACAGTATGTTACGGTGGCGGACGTTGGAGGAATGCTGTGTATTACCTGATTAACAAACTTTATATATCTTAAAGCATCCATATTTCGTTCAGGAAACCGTTGATCAAAGTACTGAAAATAACTTTTTTAGAAACTATTACATGTTACTTAGTAGAGGTTGGTGAGAGAATCACACTCGTTTAGGTTTTTAAGACGTTGCTCTAAACAAATTTCTTTAGAGTTAGCCTCTTTCGTACACCAAATAATATTGAGGTTGTATCACAACCACTTGTACCGTTGATCACAGTGGAGTATCTGACGGAGCCATTTCCTTCAATTTGTCATCTGATGAATGATCGGAGTTGTTGTGCAGCTAGGTCCGCATGAAACAAGAGCACCAACATATCTGTATCTATGTCGTCATTTAAATTTTGTTCAGACGATCCCCCGCGTGCGTCACAAGTAGATTTTATCTTTTGTGTCGGGGCTAGAGATTTAGCCATCAAAATGACGGTTGTATCTGTGTGTATGTCCTGTATTAGTCGACATATTTCTGGCATATCTGGCAGAATATCTCATTAGCTTGCCTTTAAGGGAGCTCCATCAATGACATAACGAAATCCATCTTCAACTCAGCCTTATGCTTTACAATCACCTAGATAGTGCGTCAATGATTGTTGACTTGTCATAAAGCCAGATGGTATAAATATGTACTTGGATGGTCAACCAATTTGCATCAGAAAATATCGACTTCGTCTTCGTAGATGTTGTCCACATCAGCGAGGAATCGTTGACATAGCAGTTGGTGGTAGACTGAAAAGGTTTCATTGTTGACCTTGAATGAGGATTTCTAACCTTGATTTATAGCTCACTGATTTCGTTTGAATGATAATTCTTAGACGTCTTTTTCCGTTCATATATTTACGAACAGCAGAACCAACTTATTTTGCTCTGTCGGCGTTGACATTGTTTCAAAACAATATTTCAATCCAGATCAGTTATTAATACGGATTTTCCAAAATGATCGATGACCCTCTTTTTCATGTGTACAGAGCTGTATGCCTCGTTGCCGCAAACTCTTTCCATTTCGGCCACTTATTTGGCTGTAGTAATTTGATCTCCCTCTACCGCCTCTATCAGTCTGAAAACCTGTAGAAAAGCATCTTCAGAAGATGCGTATTTAGGTCGTCCAGGGATTCTCTTTTTGTTGTCGTCATTATAAGGAATTAACGACAATGGTATCATCGTACCCGTTCGG
The DNA here is from genome assembly GCA_032359455.1 of Chlamys rubida. NCBI lineage: Eukaryota > Metazoa > Mollusca > Bivalvia > Pectinida > Pectinidae > Chlamys > Chlamys rubida. The sequence continues at coordinate 4,930 of JAUMHH010218523.1, forward strand.
AAATTGGTACTGCATCGCTGATGGTAGACGGTATCTGCTGCATGAAGGTCTGCGAGGGCAATTGGGAGTCTATCAAGAACTTGTTCTGCACATTAAACATTTCCTGTCATATATTTAGCTTCACAGTGTTCTTGGATTCCGTTGTCAAATTAGATATAAGTCGTTACCTATTTCCCTCTCGTTTACCATTGCAAGTTTCAAATAAAAAAGGCAGTGTTCCCTTTAGTCGAGTAACAGTGGATCTTTAAGGATGTACACCTCTGAGAAGTCAAACATTTCCTGTATTAATTTTTTTTGCTTATATGGATTTTTGGAAAAAGGAGTTAATGGCATAGTAGAAAATGCAAAAAAAAACTATATGTCGGTGTGTTCGTTTTTGTGCTATGATCGGTCACAGATACCCATTTAACACAATATGTGATTTTATGTGATTTTTTGGGTTTTGACCATTTGTAGAACAAATTCATATAATTTCTTCCAAGTGTGTTATCAGATATGTATGGATGTTTGTAGAGTTGATGAAAATATTATTTTCTTTTAAATTATGGAAGTAAAATTTCTTAATCTTATTCTTTTAACTCAGAAAGTCGATTTTAGTTACCCCTACCCCCTATTTTTTAATGAAAAATACTTTTTTTTTTAACGTTTTTTGCAGGTTAAATGCTTGATAAAAAAAGTTCTGCTATTAATGTTTTTTTAATATTGAATGAATTAAAAGAAAAGGTGTTTCTCTTTCTAAAGCATCCACAAAAATGGGGGGTCAGTGTGCTTTACCTTTTTCGGGGTCAAAAATCAAAAGTGCTTCAGTTTGGATCAATAAAGCTTGGGAACCACCCCAATGGGGGATATATGAAATGAAGAGATTATAAAGGTAATAAAAGGGCCTGTTATTCTATCTAGCTCAAATTATTTCATAATCTTTACCTTGTCTCAACTTCATGAGTCTCAGCAGATTTCATTTTTTTGCAGATGTTGTAGGTCTTGGTCCCTGATAATGAATCCTAAATACCTTTAAAAACCTAGCATTAATTCCCGTCCTACTGCTGCCCTAGGATAACTAGTGACCTATTTCCTCAGTGCTTGTATTTTAATTGGAGACGTTCCCAGAGCCCATATTTTGTCAGACATTGGTTTTTGGCTTTATGGGTGACTTGTTTTGAGAGTTTCCGGCACTGTTACAGCGTAGACATCGGTGAACATCCGTGCATGCTACCCGGGCACATTTCCCCTTATACTTTTAGTCAAATCACTTTTGTGCCACATTATTATAACTCGTATTAACACGTTCTATCTCTGGAAGTGAACAGTTGAGGGGTCATGTAAAGCAAGTACAACCCTTCTATATGAATGTTCAGGGTTACGTGCCTTTCTTAGACGGAATAATTCGTCGTACAATTCCCCCCCCCCCCCCCGGACCTCTGGACATCTAAACGATCTGTGTGCATATACTTAAGAATGCCATGCAGATGATGGGGATATACCGATGTGTATATACTAGTAAAGACCAAAAATGCCACTGTCCAAAGGGATATGTCAGCTATCTGTTTTGATGAACCCTCATCTTGATGGTCGGGTACAGGTGCCTTAGCAGGGGCCTTCTTTGCAACCACCTTCCGGGCCTTTTTCGCAACCCGTGGCGCTGGTCTGGCATCCTCTTGACTCCTAGTCCTCTTCACTGTGTACATTTTTCTTACTGCCTAATGTTCAGAGTGTTTTTTTTACAAAACTTGGTTCTCTTTGCCGAAAGATGGTTTGGATAAAAGCTGGTTTAAAGTACAAATATCTGTAAGTGAGAAAGGGATCTTTCTGTCGTTAATACAAAAGGGAGTCCCCATTTGCCCAACATTGACCCAGACCAAATTAAGTCAAAACTTATTGAATTAAAGCTTATAGATGGTCGGACGGCGCAGTGGATAGCGCACTTGCCTCTTACCTAGACGGCTGGGGTTGATTCCCCGATCGGACGTGAAAAGGTATAGGGTCACCCGATCGAAGACGTGGGTTTTTTGCGGGTACTCCGGTTTCGTCCCATATTAAACTCCATCCATGAGTTTACATCCGGACCGGGAAAACGAAAGTGATTCATATAAGTTGTAAAAAATTGTTACAGAATTGTTGTAAAATAACTTAAGTTTATTTTTACAACGGCTCAATTACTGTGCAGGCAAACTACTTGTGTTATAGAACATGTTTTTCATATGGACCCCTTGATGTCAGGTTCTGATACAAACACCTATTATATATCACATATTGAGCCAGAGTTTTATCTCTTTAACCATTGCTATCGTTGTCATGAATCATGTCATGGTGTTACTATGAACCCCCTTGGAAATTCTACCTTTGTTTAAGCTTTGCCTGTGGCCCTGCAATCATCTTTCGATTGTGAACAATGATTATTTAAGGTAAAAGTACTCCTTCATGGAGTTAGTTCATAGATATATTGCAAACAATAACATTCTCAATCAATTTTAATGGCTTTATTGATTTTTATAAACGCCAACATCAAGGTTTCAAATAATCTACTTCCGATCCAAGACTTATATAATCCCAGTCATTGAGTGCATAACAAAGTATTCTCTTATAAATGCTCAGTTTGCAAAACATGACGTGTACCGGATCAATCACGTAAACAGACAGCGTTGCTAAGGGTGACGTAGGGGGACGTAAGGGGGCGAAGGGGGACGTAGAGGGACTTGCAATTAGTTATAAAGGGTGCGGGCTGATACATGTATCAGTTGGTTCAGTAAAGGATAAAGGATGGGCCCACCTTGTTGGAGATTACGTCGTTTCGTTGAATTTGTGATGATTTGCTGGAATATATATCACACTGTATCAGGCAAGTATATATCATACATGATTGTAACATTAAAATAATGTAATTATATGCCAGTAATATACATCTTCAAAAACAATGAAGTAAGCTTGGTATTAGGGTTATAATATGTTGGAATCTTAAAATATACTAGGAAGTATTACGCAGTTTGATGCAATGCATGTATTATGTTTAAGCTATATATACTACTAATTGTTTTCTTCAATTGTCTTATATCGTTGGTGTCGCCTTTATTTTTCTATCCTTTTGCCCTTTGATTTCAATGATTGTCTTATATAGTTATATGCCTATTTCCTTCAATAGATAGTTAGTAAATAATAACTACTCAACAAATCGCCAACGAATTTAACAAGAGGCTTCCAGAAACTTTGAAGAGTTTGTTCAGGTCGTCATTTTGACCTGATATCGAAAAATGATGATGTATTGTTTACATTAATTAATAATTGTTCTCTGTGTGCTAGGTCGTTCATGAGTTACATGACTTATTTTAAATTCCGTGAGAACTTATGCTTGGTGCCGCAAGTGATGACGGAAATGCTTAATCTTTAAAAACAATAGTGATGGTGGGTTGACATATTTTGTTATATTTGGTACGTGTGTTGACCCCGTGGTATTTAATTACTTGTGCTATATAACAGTTTGATAGCTAAGGACACATTTCTTCACCTGAAATAATTTGTGATAAATATGAATACACCTAAAGCATTTTACTTTATTTTCAATATTAAATGCGGAAAATAAAATCGACGTGAAGCCATTTTCCCATGATCATTTTAAGTGCTTACTAAACGCAGAGATCATATTTCAGATCAGACCATTTGTACTGACTATCTTGTGTCCGGTCTGTATGGTGTAGAGGACACAGCACTGACCGCTTCCAGTTCGTATGTTAGTGGAAGACATGAACCCCCAAACTCCAGGCTTCATTTTGCCAGTGAACTTCATTACACCGGTAGACTGTCATCCTGGATATCAAGGTCTACCGATGTTCAGCAATATATTCAGGTATGAATTACATTAACCCATTTATAGCTAATTGCTTGTCAAATTTCAATTTATTCAATTATTTGTCGACTTTAATAAGAATACCATTTTCCATTTAAAACAGATAACCGTGCGTTTAGTTAAATGGCACTTGGTAATAAAAACATATTTACGTCGATCTCGTGCTTAAAAGAAGGTTCATGCCTGACATCTGTAAGGTAAAGGGTACTACTGAATCAGTTGAAATCCTAAGGAACTTATAACTTCAAAACATGTGTTTTACCTGGAGTGTTCTTACTTCTTTACGAAAGATAAAGTGACAAAAAAGATGTGAGGTGTTTTTCATTTTGATGCTGTACCTCTATAGCATATCATTCCCGATGAAGTGTGGATTAGGAAGCGGAAATGTTCCCAATTACAGTTCAGTAAGAAGAAATAAAATAATATAATTGTCTTCGTTTTTTCAAGAAATAAGAAATAAAGTATACCAGTTAGTGTATTGAAAAAGTACGACATGCCTCATGCTATTATCTAGACAGGAACTTTAAACATTTCTCCAACAAGATATTTTCGTATTTTGTGACTGTACACAGGTGCAATTCCCTAGGGAGACAGTGGTAGAAGCCTTCATGATACAAGGTCGTATGGACTATGACCAGTGGATTAAGACATATTATGTTCTGTACAGTATGGATGACATCACGTGGACTAATGTAACGTCACACAACCAAGAGCCTTAGGTAGGTTATGTCGCTAGTGATTTCTCTGTTGTTTCAAATAATTATGATATCTTTGATGCGTGAGTATAAGTCACAAGTAGAATTCCAATTCAGATATGATACACCTAAGGAATGAGTAAGTCGTAAGCTGGACCATATAAATAAGGATGTTTCCACACAAGCAACTCAACACAATATCAAGATATCAGGTCTTTGAATGATTCAGCATTGCTTTGTTCATTTTGATGCTCTTCTTTATAAGGATGAAAAATTAAAGAAATTAAATCTTTGTTGTACAAAACATGCATTTATGAAGTACAAATAAATTCCTTTTCAATAGAAACTAAAAAGGTATTATATGTATGTTTGCCGGATAATCCATATTTTATTTTATTATTGCCAATCTGCGATACATATTTCAGTTATTTACCGGAAACAGTGACAGGAACACTGTAGTTAAGTCCAGTATAGACCCAAGTATCACTGCAATATATCTTCGTGTCAATCCTAGAAGCTGGCATGCCACCATTAGTCTCCGCTTTGACGCCAGTGGGTGTTTAACATTATTTTTTTGTGATACCGTTTATTAGTTATGGAAGGTGCTTTCAAATCAGAATTTACAAATGTAGTTTTCTCCCAAAACGCCAAAGTTAGACATGAAGCAAGGACTTGGTCAACCAGAGGTTGTAAATGTATTAGAATGCAGAGTAATACGAAAATAACGCGTTTTTGTTAGAAAAAAAAATAAAAAAATAAAAAAATAAAAAAAACACTGACTTACTTGCTATGACACCATAGCTGTACAATGGAACTGATGTAATTGAGAAGTAAATATGGACTTAAAATAAAATAAGTGTATAGACTACGTTCACACAGATAGTAGTAAGAGATATTGCTATTTCATCAAGATGTTTCAGATACATTCTGTTGTAATCAAATGCAACCTGATCTTTAGTGCACTCCTAATTTCAAGTTATGCAATATTTCTGTTGTAAACAGCAATCTCCTTGTCCATTCATTCATCCATATTTTATCCTAATTTTGTTGATTTCGAGTATTTATTGCGGCTTTGGTTACAATTTTGTATTTTCTTGTTTGCCATTATATGCTTTTAACATTAAATGACTTTTCAAGTAGACATTTTCTTTTTTAAATTCTGATATTCGAACTGGGAATGCATTCCAGGTAGACGTTCGTCATTTAATAAACTGCCGACGCCGCTTTCAACAGACCTCGATCCGTTCCTTCTGTTTGAGCTCCAGTCAACCACGTTCCCAGCATGCAGCAGACTGTGTCACGAAGAAGGAGCATGCTTTTCTTTCACTTTTGACAAAAACGAACAAATATGTCGAGGCTTTAACACACTTGTCACTGGCAAAATGGCAGCTTTCTCTACTGAACCAACACAATATTTTGCAACCAAAGGTATTTGAAAGTTCATTCAATTTTATTGTTATGTTTATTCCATTCAAATTCTGAACAATAAATAAAGAATTGTTCATTCATGAGTTTCCATTTCATATGAGATTTATGAAACGAGTGTAAGAATATAGCGAGCCTCTGGCGATCTAAAATGAAGATTCGTGACCAGTTTCATAAATTTCATATGAAATTAAAAGAAGTGTAAGATCCTTTTTATCACATATTCAAGATTTGTGTCATTTATTCGTGTACAACGACAATTTGAACAACTTTGAAATGTAAAACGCCGCCATTTTGACTCCAGTGCGTATGTATATGACGTCATGTACTTTTCCTAGGCGTGACGTCACAATTAAAAAAATTGGAACTTATAACCAATCACAGGGCTGATTGGTCATATTTCATGGATTAATACGCAAAACAATATGACATGGGTATATTCACTGGATAACACAGTATAGTATGTGATAAAAGGTATATATCATATATCTCGATGCAAATGGCATGAAGTTGACTACTAGAAGCACTTATGCAACTTCCTTTTTCAAATGAAGGAACATCCGTTGGATTTCGTCCCATTCCTAACGAAGTCAACCTTTACAAAGTGAATGAACGTACCATGGGCCAATCAAATGCAACCAACCTCTGCATTCAGCATCACTCACGGCTGATCAAAATTGATTCGGAATCCAACATTTCGTATCTGAAGAACGTCGTCGCTGGAAATACCATAAAACAAGACACGATAGCATGTGTGTTCTGGAAAATACTTAATATAAAAAAGTAATCAAAAATCAAAAGAAAGAATAACAAAATATAAATAAAGAATAAGAAAAAAAAGAAGAAGAAAAGACCGATCAGCATTAAACTTGAAAATAGCATATAACATAGTAAATAAAAACAACAAGATCAAAACAATATATAGCATATTACATCCGGTTACAATTGATATAATCAAGGTAACCAACTACTTCATAACTAGCATTAATGATGTATTTCAATTAAAACAACGTGAGAAATGACTGAGGATTGAGTAAAGCAAGTGTATAGTCATGTGTTGCCGTATCATGCTATAGTGTATATAAATTCAAAAAGACGTTTCAATTTTAAAAAAAAATTTGCTAACGTCACTGTACTCAAATTGGGACATGTTTTAGATACATATCAATTTTTTTTAACATCAGTTCCAAAAATGTTTGTTCATTTTTCATAAAACGATACTATCCCCTTTTCATTTCTATTTCAATTTGATATTTCGGGCACGTGTTTCTATAAAAACAATGCGAAGTAAAATCAGGGTTACTTAGGCCCTTGAACCGGCGTTACTGTATCCTGAAACGGACACTCACGGTATTTTGGCAAATATTTGGGGATGAACGATCGATATCGGCAGAACATATACATAGTTGAAATATTTTAGAG
>JAUMHH010218534.1:0-12308 GCA_032359455.1 Chlamys rubida
TCTCACAAACCAATGACGTAACAATCAATACCTGCTCACAAGAGAAGATAACTCTGCAATACGCAAAGACGGAATAACCTAAACCACATTATGAAAGTAATGTACGGATGACGATTCCAAAAAACAGAATTATTAAAAATGGTCGGATTACCGATGCTAGTTCATTAACAAATTTAATGTCAGGTCTATTGCCAGAGTATAGAGTGGACACATACGTAAGCTTAACACACTGACAAACAACATCAGTAGGATGCAACTGACCTCTTGACCTTTCTGAAACATGGCCTCTAAACGTTCCGTTGGTTTGCCTGTCACGTTCGGAATTAACTCTTTGACAGCTGCGTGGTCTACCTTTTCAGTGGCATGCTCCTATATAGTTTAACGAAACATATAATTGATTTATAGTAAAATGTGTTCAAATACTGCTAAAGTTGAAATGATCGCGGTGTGGAAATACTGAAGGTTTTTTGCGATGAGTAAATAAGCTTGAAACTCTCTACAGGCGACACATATATTTGTAGATATACAGATTATATATTTATATATCTACATTATATGACATATATTTTAGAACCATTGCCAACGCAAATAAAATCCTGACAGCGATCAGTTTGTCGAGTCAAAACGAGAACATTACCACAGGCGAACATTTCAATGTTAAAGCATGCATTGTATGTATGAATATATGATACAGTCCTCACTTGATTTCAACACAAAACTATTTTGTTAGATTAAAAGATACAGAAACAATATATAAAGATACCAAGCAAACAAAAACTCAATCTAAAGGAAAATATGTGGATTCAGAGGCCAAACAAAGTAAGCATTTACTGTACCTTATGACAGGTGCGCAAACTAATCATTTTTTTCTTATGAATTTTTTTTCACTCAAACAAATATATCACAATATATTTGACGTAGACAATTCATGCTTTTATGTATACATCTAAAGACATATCTAAAAGAATGTTCAACAAAGCCTCGAATACCATGTGGGACCCGAACCTATCGGCACACCGGAGTTCAACCATTGTGAATTGCCCTAGACCACACAATCTACCAGAGTTGTTTTTATATAAGATCAAAAACACATGTGAAAGGTTGACGTCACAACTGCTTACCGGATAAATAGACCAATCACCGTCAAATGTTCGTTTCCAGGAAAGGAATTGAAACAGAGGTTTTCCTTTTCGTAACATCTGTTTGCCAGTAGTGTCGGTTGCCCACCTATAAAATAGACGTAGCTCATACCGTTAGAATAACACGTTATGTAGTTTTTATAGTAAAATGTCATATCAGAATTAATGTCAAATTTGAAAATAATGTAATTTTACCTCATCTCGTCATTTTTGAATAATCGTATGCCTCGAGATTTTTCACAACTTTCAAAAGTTAAATTTTAATTTAAGCAAATAAAAAATCTAGGGAAATATATTGAAAAGCCCTAACTTAGCAATATCATGTTTTGTTGATTCGTGCATTTTGAAGATCTTGTCACGACAGGGAACATAGAGAATATAAACAACATAAATTAAGGCTTCATGTGGCAACACTATCGAAGCCGCATCTTAAGTCCTTTTAAGTGATCTGTGATCAACTTAATCAGTAACTCATTTCAGGACATTGCAGTTACATCATACCTTGTGACTATCAACTTGCTCTCGTGATTGGGTCCCCATACACCAAGACAACCACGCCCTATGATGCCAGTCCTACCGACAGGATTGCGTGGGACGCCCGATACCACCTTGTATTTCCAGAGAACACTCCGCCTATCAGTACGATATTCTTCGTCGTATTCGTTCCATGACAAAGAAACTTTCGATTCGAGAAGCATGCTCCTGGAAAAAAATACTGAATTTTGCATGAATTGTTGTCAAGGGTTTTTATAAAATTATATCAATGACATTAAAAAAAAAAATGTTTAATTTAATATATTGTGTTTGTTAACACAAAGTTATAACAGCAGTGCAGTGTTGTTTGTAAAATTACAGTGAATGGAGGAGAAAATTAATGCATATTCTTCATATAAAAATCCGAATAGAAGTTTACACATTATTTCTTTTATCACTAAAATATGTTCACCATAAGTGGATATATACACAAAGCAATACAGTGATATCGCAGTGAGTACCAAGCTGGTATCTTACGATAAAGACTGCTTTAAAAAAAAAAAAAAAAAAAAAACATCCCTGAAATACTTTGTATATCCTTCCCCTGCATGTCGACTTAACGTTTAGTGTAAGTGTGCAGTTCTGTCTTTATGACATAGGTCCTTTTTCAGAAAAGAGTCAAATATCACTTTTAAGAATTTGTTTTAACAATTTTTGGAATTACAGTGGTCATACAGCGACGTGTGTTGTGTCCGGTAGGGCAGTGTTACAACCCCCAAATGAAATAACACCATCCAATGTATTGAGCTTATATTTCACTTTTGTTTTTGAATTTGAAGTACTGATTTAACCGCGAATGATATGACGTCCCAGATGTTTTTCTCAATTTTATTATGTAGTAATTATGAGATAACGCTGTCGCAATTACTAGATACGTATGGTAAAGTTTTGACAGCCTCCGTACATTTAAAGATACTTTACGTAGCACTAAAGAGTTCCGTACATGGACGATTGTTTACTCTGCAAAAGCGAAAAAAATATTTAGTTTATTACATTTGATAGTCGATTCAGCCGTGTATTAGGACTTTTAAATACAGAAGGGAGTTTGTTTGCTTGTGTTCTACGTCCTTTCAACTGCTATGGTCGATTAAGGACGTGCCAGGTTTTGGTGGCGGAGGAAAACCGGATTACCTGGAGAAAAACCACCGACCTGCGACCAGTACCTTGCGACTGCCCCACCTGCGACTAAATAGTGGAGGGCTAGTTATAGTAGACGGTCAGGCGGCTCAATCAATTGGCAATCACGGCCAGTAGAGAGTCGCATACAGATCTCAATCCAAAATGATATAAATATATAAATATTACCTATCCGGTTCTGCTTTCGGCATATCTCCGTCACCTTCTGTCGATTCTTTATGTTCCTTGTCTAAAAGTTTTGGATCGTAGTCTTTGTATTTGGTCTGCAATGTGATATGCAAATACATTGAAGAATATTGACAAATACATGAAACCAATGGATATATTTATTGATATTTTGATGGTGGATTGCTATCAATAAATGGTTGAGCCAAACGATAAAATTTCGATGTTTTACAAAATTGAGACGTTCAATATGCTTGAGCAGTTTTAATGAAATAAAACTGTATTAAACAGCCTTTCCGTATATTAATGCGAAAATATAATGACAATTCCTTTTTTTTTTTACAAATATAATCTTTTTAAAATCCTTTATGTTCGAAAACTTGTTTATATTTAAATTAAAAAATAAAATAAAAAGGAAACCGTCTACATTGTTTAATCCGGAAAATTATATATAACAAAATATGTACAGCATTATAAAATAACAAAACGCTCGTTCTTTACTGTTTACTTCTTTGTTACTTTCATTGACCAAATATGGGCATGCAACCGTCATATTGTGGAGTATAACAATGAATATCTGCTTTCCTGCTTTATCCCTTTGTATGACCTGAAAAAGCTACCAACGCGATGCCCCTTTACAATCAGTGGCATTCCTTGATGACGCAAGCTTCCCGAATCACAAAACGTGGCAGCTATTATATGGGTCATTTTTATCTTTTACTCATTTGCTTTCCTTTAAAATTATATTTTTTCATGACCCTTTTCGTGATCAAATGTGCTGAAAAGTATTCGTTTCTATGTAATTAATAGCCTAGATTTGTTCATGTGATGTAAACAGCCAATGACTATCTTACATGTTCTCACGCGATACAAATATACTACATTGTATCACGTGATTGAAACAACCAGTCCATATCCTAGATTTGTTCACGTGATACAAATATCCAAGGTTTTATCACGTGATTTAAACAGAAAAAAATGAATATCCTTGATTGTATCACGTGATGTTAACAGCCAATGAATATTTTTAGATTTTATCATGTCATATTAATAGTCAATGGATATTCCTAGATTAAGAAACGAACATCAAGCGGTGTCAATAAAAAGGCCAGAACTACAGTGTCCACATACCTTCCACGACACGAGACTGTCCGGTACCGGAAACCGCATGACACTCGATGAAGGATACAGACAAACACGCGACAGGTAGTGCAGCCTGGATGTCCTTACTGTGATAAATTCTTCAGTCGTTGCCTCTGTAATTAAACATAATCTACATTTTGTAGTAAAATGTTTAGTAGCCAATATTGAAAGAATTCCAACAACGTGGACACGTAATTTACGATTACATTATGATCTATACTTGTACTTTGGACAATTTGATCGTTTAATTAAGTACGTAATGTTGCGTTGCGCACAAAATCTGGTTCGCATTTTTTCACTTAGAACCTTTGGAGTACTTCTGACTATATCCGCCCTATAAATAAAAAAATAAAAGAGATAGCAATTTTGGTCTGAGGTTCGCATATCACCGAAAATAGTCAAAGTGAATATTTATTTGACATGGCAACGAAATCGCAGGTTCTACGTTTCGAGTAGGTTGTTCTGACAGAGAGTAAAGCGAAAATGGTATAAAATATCTTCAAAATATAAGCGCAATACATAATACTTAAGTTATAAGACATGAGACGGAAATCAACAAAGATATTATTTTTAACGGAAATACCAAGTCAGAGAATTAATATCAAGACGAACCAAATGAAAACAATTGACATTGTGAACTTGCATGACCTTACATATCAGTGTTTATATATCTACATATGTAACAAGGTAATCATAATTTTAGAATTCCGTGTCGCTGGTGAAACTCAATTTGCGACAGAAAAATCACGACATACCGCCAAAAATCTTAAAATTTAATTAGACCTTCCATGCTCTAACTGAAACAATCTTAACTACAGAAATTTGCAAAAGTAGACGGAATGACATTGATCTTTCGCGGACTCTATTGTTCGTGACGTCATTAATAAACAATTTCATAATTATGTCGGAGTCAGTTTTATCATTGACACCATTTAAAATTACCATCAGGCTTCATATGCACATGAGAAGTTCGCGATTTATATATATAATTACTTGACCAATGAAATGCCTAGTAAGTAAATTATAAGTTATTTTTAAAGTCATGTTTACCATCATTACCTGTTTTTCTCATCTGATTTGCGTAAAGCTCCTCTTGTTTTGCAAGCAATGCATCCAACCTGTTGAGAAACGGATGCAATACAACATAAATAATATTGATACATTGTATAACACTCATCCGGTGATTGTTTGTATGTTGTACATGGTATAACGTCCTTCTAACAGCTAATGTCATTAAAGGACGTGCCTCCATTTGTGTTGTGTAGACGTGCATGTGAGCATTTAAGCGAGCAGACGAGATTGAGAGACAGCTGACAATGTAAGTCGTTAATATAAGGAAACTCATGAAATGAACTGTTCAAAATTTTGGCGGATTTCCGCTCCACAGTCCTTCAAAAAGAAAAACACTGCGGTAAAACAGACGAGATCGAGAAGCAACTGGCAATGTAAAACATAAATACAAGAAAAGTTGTGATGGAAAATTTGCAAAACATCACTAGATATACGAAGAATGAAGTCAAAAATTTCTTTTAATCTAAATATTAATTAAGGACTCCCATACCAAAACTATATCTATAAATTGGAAACACTTTCTACCTGTATGATCAGCCAACTTTAATCAATCATTTCTGAAAAAGAATCTCATACCTTGCAGAACTTGAACCTTGAAAATATTATAAAGACTTTAAAAACGATAACAACTGTGTTTTCAGAGTAAAATAAAACGGTGGCGGCGGAGTTTCGAATCTTGAACCTCCGATCAAATACGGTTGCACTAACCCCCTTTGTTACCTTTTCAGTTGTAGTTTCCTAGTCAAGTCCCACTACAAATTTACTCCAATCACCAAAAACTAAATGATTGGGAAATAACTGGGTTTTTTTCATTGAAATCCACAGACGTTTAGCCTGCATTTGGACTTGGGACTTAAAACACAAGAATTAACTACTTAGTGTTACGCGCATGAAGGTTTCTATAAATAAACATTATTGGCGATACATGCCAAACTGTGGCCTGCTCAATAAAATATAGAAATATATAAATGCCAATGTGTGGCTCCTTAAATACAAAAGAGGAAATGGATACAAGCTAAAGAAGAAAGAGACAGGCCAAAGCTATTCTTGAATTAACCATCATTAGCTAAAAAAAGACTTGTTGTTTTACAATGGAAGGGCGAAACATGCCCTAGAGATTAATGGCCGATAATTGACGATCTCATTTACGACCATCCTTTCTGATCTTTGGCTGAGTGCAATTCGGAGAAGCAATCCATAACGAACCTCGAAATCGAGCAGAAGTAGTTCTTTTTATTTTAGGTATAACCCCAAGGGGAATCAATTACAAACGAAGCTGCGACCTTTAAATAAGAAGAGGAATCGTTATCTGGTAGAGATATGGAGGCGGTGTGTCGAATACTATACTCTACATGTAATAATTATAACTTGATTCAATTGGATGGAAATCTAATGTATAACAGTTGACCACTGACAGGTCAGCAACGTCCCCGCCAAGTGCCTGACCGAAAACCCTAGTCTTTTTATAGGTTACATTGACCTTAACCTTGACCTTAGAATATTTGTAAATCCCTACTGCACATCTAGAGAGTACAGTGTAACACCATGTCAAATTTCAAAAAGATTGGTCTGGTACATTCCGCAATAGAGACATTACCCTCATGAGCTATATTTAGAAACAGTAATCTCGACTTTAGAAACTTGTTAAACCCTTTTGCATATGGACTTGCATGTATCACAGGGTATCATCATGTCAAATTTCAGAGTTAAGGACAATACCCCAAAATGGTCTATTTTAGTAACAATGACCTTGACTTTGGAAACGTTTTAGGCCCTTATTGTAAATATTCTTGTCACAATATCTTCATATCAAATTGTATCAGCAGGGCATATATCAAAACAAATGGTCCTATGTATTCTGAGATACTCTCCACAAACGAAAGTGGGGACAGACAGACAGACTGACAGATGGACACCATGATTACTATAGTGCGCCCGCATCTCAGATTCGTAGCCGTTATAAATGGATGTATATTAGACATCCACACAGCATACAAAAAATGTATTAGTCTGCACCTAACAGCCGGTTCATCCTTTTAGAACACATCGGTGATGCAGATGTAATGTGTCTTAACTACTGTTAAAACAGAAGAGCGGGGATGCCCTTCAAATTCATTAAGTATGTAAAGAATTTCGAATTGATGATGAGTTAAGTGTGTATGAATCGTGCTGCTACTCAAAAGAGATTACTTTTAATATCAAGGTTACACCAAACCTCTTAAAATCATGAAAGTGCAACTGTTATTTCATATCATAGATATGCATAATAAAAAAAGATAGGACATACAGTTTTAGACTTTACAACAAAGATGTATTTGATGTGTATAAATGAAATTATACTATAAGATAAAATCAATATCTTATATGTCAAAATGTAATAAAGCATACACATGTATATATATATATAAATATATTAATAATTCAATCTAACTGGTCATAACATATTTACACCTCTGATTCCCTTAAAAGAAATGACTTTGAGCCCCTATGGTATTTACGCCAAATTATCAATGCTGTCGGCATTGCCTTTCGGCTTATATGAACCTGTATCCCTTACCTATGTATTGACACTGTAATTCCGTCTTTTCGTATTGCAGAGTTATCTGCTCTTGTTAGCAGGTATTGATTGTTACGTCATTTGTTTGCGAGATAAACGTCATCAATTTTTGAGAAGACGACGTAATTTTCTCACACAAACCAATGACGTAACAATCAATACCTGCTCACAAGAGAAGATATCTCTGCAAATACGCAAAGACGGAATAAGTGTAACGTCACTGTACCCCAATCGGGACACTTTTTAGATAAATATCGATGTTCTTTATACCATACAGTACTATCAGTTCCAAAAATGTTTGTTCATTTTTCATAAAAAGATCCTATCCACTTTTCGTTTCTATTACAAGTTGATACTTCGGGCGCGTGGTTCTATACATATAACGCGAAATACCACCAGGGTTACGTACGCGTATAGGCCCTTGAACCGGCAAGCCGCATGACTGTACCCTGAAAGAGACACTTCGGTATTTTGGGTAATATTTGGGGATAAACGATCAATATCAGCAGAAAAGAAGACATATTTAAAATATTTTAGAGTCAAATAGGGTTATTATTAAATTTCTTCTCCAAACGAGCATTAGTTTTGATAAAATAGACTTTTGAAAATGATATCCAAATAAATAGCATCGCACGACACGGAAATCCAGAAAATTTAGTTTTGGTCGTTATTCTTACCTTTAAATTGTCCATGTAACGATAATCAGCAGTCAATAAAGCTTACATACAGTTAAATTGTCATAATGTATTATCAAAAGAAACCCCTATACATAAAATTACTTCTTTGCATTGAATGACAGTTCCTTGTGCCGTTTTCCCTTAAGTGTCCCGTTTTGGGTACTGTCCCGATTTGGGTAAGCGTGTGAATATCGTAGGTGGAGGAAACAGGGATGCTGCTGTAAAGAAAGAGTACGTTTACGGGCAGAATGTTGAAATTCTCACGTTTATCATTTAATTAGAAGTAAGCCGCACCTGTTGATAATGATGCATGCAGAGAATGTGGTAAAATTCTGATGTACTGTAGAAAAGTTTGTTGTGACATTGGTTTCAAGTTAATTCCGTTTTAAGATTTTTTCAAATCACAACTTTATCAACATCATTGACAAAATTAGATTTTATTATTAGTTCTTAACGGAAACAAGAAATTAGGATTGAGCACAAAATGCATGCTTGAGCATGAGAACGGTTTCATGAATACGGGCCCTGGGGTTGATCTTCGATAATCTTGTTCCTAAGACGTGACAATTATATTTTTGTTCAACGCGACGTGACGTCATGACGTTATTTCTAATGTTTTGATTCTGACATCACATGGAGATGTATTTCACAAGGTGTCACTTAAAAATATGACGAGTGTATTCGCTACATATTACGCAGTGTGGCAAACAAACATGCATGTTTCAGGTTCCCCGACCGACCCTAGTTTTTACCTCCGACCATAGCAATTTTATCTCACTCAAATGCACTTAAGCGTCCCGTTGGAACGTGCCGAAAATCTTTATGACACCTCTCTATTCATAGGCAGGTATCACACTCTTATCTAAGTCCCATATTTAAAAGACCTAAAAATATACTGAAAAATGAATACAATTGGTCTGAATAACTGTTTGGTGATTTTTGAATAAACAAAATAAAAATAAACCCTTTCCAACCTACCCTATTTTTGCAGTCATGTTACCTGAAACATTTGTGTTGCTTAACACTTGAAAACCTCAAATGTGTACACACGGACAGCGTCCAAGTCTGTCACCTCAACTGGTTAGAGCGTCCGTCAAGAGTTTGGACGTCACGGGTTCGAATACCTCTCTGGCCGTGCATTTTCCCTCTTTTGTGATAAGTTAACAAAATAAGTTTTTGTTGCACTCCGGATAATTAATGATCTTTGTATCGCAAAGAAATGGAGCTTGTTAGTAAGGTTGTGGTTGCGACCCTTAGAGTAACGATTGACATACCATTAACCACCTTCCAACTATAGAAATTATTTTCTCCCTGCTATGAAATGGGAGTATGGAGTGTTCCCCATGTCCGTCCGTTCGTCTGAATTATTCTGTCGCGGACACCTTCAGTGGAATTTGATGATATATATTTCAGTGTCTTTACGTATACTTGGCTCTGTTGCTCTGCTATATAATATTTTTAAAGTTATGAGACTTTTACAACGGATCGCGAAATGCAACAGCGCTTGTGACGTCATCATTTTGACGTCACGTACGTACTGTTCCTTCAATGTTGCAATGTTGGTTTATTTTACAGTGTTCATACAAGTCATGTAGTGTAATTGTTGCAAACAATATGATACAATGTTGAATATATTACGATGTATTACTTTCTTGGTGAAAGGTTATTGTTATACGAATACATTGTGAATGTCTGCCTCCCAATCACATGTGCTATCTGTCTGAACAGACGATTCGCAAAGCGACAAAATTCCCACATGTATTACGAAAATCAATAAAGCAGTGCGGGAAAGATTTTTATGTATGTAAACAAAATTCTTCCACTCTTTTTATGTTTACTGGTGCCTAAAATGCATGCTCGCCAATAACATTTCTAAAGCACGGAATTATATTAAAAGCTGTGCTGTAAGCGTTTTCCTGTCTGCACCTCTAGCTGCAATAAGAGCTCGTGCGGCCCTAATCGCACCTCTTGGCGCGCTCCCAGATGCAAAGCCACAGCACAATGTCCTGAACATACATCGTCTGCTCTTACCCCAGCCCTCTCGATCGCTGTGTGTGCGCCATCATTTTGTGGAAGTAAGAAGTATAGAGATCGGGTTTCTCCAAGCCTCGTTATTTTGGTAGCATCCACGCTCTGTACCGTTACTATGTAGCAACAATCATCATTGGAGATATATATTTCGTTAACAAAAACACTTCTAAGATCCTTAGAAGCAGACGACACACAATTTTGACAACGGAATTAGTTGGGACGACGACTTGTGTTTTTCCCCCAGGATTTTGGAATGGTGACATTTAACCGTCCCAGTCATGGGGAAAAGGAATAGTAAGCTGAAACAGGAGGAGGTAGTGGAACTGAAGAAGCGAACTTATTGTGAGTACATAAATATAACTTGACCTATTTTTTATACCCCTCCTTGAGGTTCCCTGTATGTTAGGCTCGTGTGACCTCCCCCGCATTGGCACTGCCACATGTGTTGAGTACACTGTCAAACACCACATATATTGATTGTTAAATGGCAGATATTCGTTACAGTGCAACTTCAGGCTAAAAATCAGGTAAAATGTATATTACAGATTGCCTTTTTGTTATATACATAACTGGCCAGGGAAACTAAAAGCTGTCATAATTTCTGCATTTCGACTCGTTAGGTTCTGAAAAGTCCAGCAACAATTAACGTAACGTTACCTTGCCGTGCAAAACACATGTTTAATTTTCTTACCTCTCGACATTTACATTATGTATCTTTGCTAAGCCTGCTTTATCATTCCGTAATCTCCGAGTTTTATATCAATAATACAATTTCTGCTCTCACCAGCTTCTGTGTCCTGTGGTGCAGGGTTTTGGGTGAAGTGTATCTTTTAAACATTCTACGTTTTGAAAATATAGGGATATACAATTTCTTATCAGTTAAAGTTCCTGAAAATCTGATGGGCTAGTTCTAATTGCAGGACAAATGTATTTTATCTATAACTATATAATGATAATTAAAATCTTACCTTTTGGGAAAAATACACCTGTACACAGGTATCCACTGTACACACTACACATGTATTTACTGTACACATATATCTACTGTACACACTATTCAGGTATTTTATTGTACACAGATATCTACTGTAAACACTATACAGATATCTACTGTACACACTACACATGTATTTGCTGTACTCAGATATCTTCTGTACATCTGTATACAGGTATCTACAGTACATGTATCTACTGTATACATGTATTTACAGTACACAGGCTTTTACTGTTCACATGTATCTACTGTACACATGTATCTACTGTACATGTATCTACTGTACACATGTATCTAATATACACATGTATCTACTGTACACATGTATCTACTGTACACATGTATCTACTGTACACATGTATCTAATATACATATATATCTACTGTACACATGTATCCACTGTACACATGTATCTTCTGTACACATGTATCTAATATACATATGTATCTAATATACATATGTATCTACTGTACACATGTATCTACTGTACACATGTATCTACAGTATAC
Source organism: Chlamys rubida (assembly GCA_032359455.1). Classification (NCBI taxonomy): domain Eukaryota; kingdom Metazoa; phylum Mollusca; class Bivalvia; order Pectinida; family Pectinidae; genus Chlamys; species Chlamys rubida. Next base: position 11,958 of record JAUMHH010218534.1, read on the forward strand.
ATGTATCTACTGTACACATGTATCTACTGTACACATGTATCTAATGTACACATGTATCTACTGTAAACATGTATCTAATGTACACATGTATCTATTGTACACAGGTATCTACTGTACACATGTATCTACTGTACACATGTATCTACAGTACACATGTATCTACTGTACACATGTATCTACTGTACACATGTATTTACAGTACACAGGTATCTACTGTACACATGTATCTACTGTACACATGTATCTACAGTATACAGGTATCTACTGTACACATGTATCTACTGTACACATGTATCTACTGTACACATGTATCTACTGTACACATGTATCTACTGTACACATGTATCTACT
>JAUMHH010218545.1:0-12308 GCA_032359455.1 Chlamys rubida
CTTAATATAAATAGATGTAATCTAGAAAGAAATTACAGGAAAAAACACGTTTATACGTCGTTAGTCGCTTTAATCTTTGATATACATGTACGTCGTTATAATCACTCTGGTATATAGCAAATGGCGTTTACTATGGTAATTGATTGATAAAGTATTTGTGACTTAATTCCACGTCATAATGGATGAATAGTTTATTTTGTTCCTGACATCATTTTAAAATTACAAATTTACGAAGAAAAAAACTACAAACATGAAATACTACGTGAAGTGAAAATTTACCGCTGAAAAAAGAGAGAAAAATACCATAATTATATAAATGATACAATAGAGTGATAAAAAGCAACCTCTACAAAGTGTGTAAGCATCAGCACAACAGTTGAATCAGTTAAAGGGAGGTAATCAGTTTATGTGATCATACTTATATTATACCATGAAACCTGAATATCAAAACCCCACTTCGTCCTCACTGACCGTTAGGACTAGATAACTTGGATGACATCATCTCATTGGTCAATATTTTAATGGGTGCATCAAGTACATTTATTGAAAGAAATTCTCAATACAACCTGCGTCGGCGCCGAAGGGGGAAAATGATATTGCCTTGCTCCAGAACATATTATACCATGTACAGGTGACCTAATTATTTGTATAAATCAAATCGATATTGAATTTATTCATAAAGTTTCAATAAACTGTATCAGACAAAATAATTATGGTATGATGACTGAAGTATGCAGAGAGTGTTCTAAGGGAGATAACCTATGTTTACCTAAATTATTTCTACCTGGCTGGACACTTATCCCATGCTAACCTATAGGTACTATAGTTTAGGTACTATACCAGCATGTGCTTCTGTCTCCGATAAAGTATGACATCGGCATTCCAATATATTAGAGAGTTATCTTACTGCAAATCAAATCTACAAACTTTCTCATTATCCCTTATAATGTCTCGATTATGACAAAAACGGTCTTGTTTTCATTTTTTTCCGGGATTGATTAACTTTGACACCTTGGTTTAATTAAACTCGCTGTGAATAAACGATGAATCAACCTGATCATTCTTAAATACCGCCTTTAAATAGCTCACTCATATTTTTATACAAAAGTCATTGAGTCTAATGAGATTTTTGTTTATCTTTTAACCAGTCAGCGATTTTCAAATGATTACTCGCGGTTGTGTCTTTCCTTTAATTGCCACCAATTGGCGACTCGGCCATTTGGTTTATGTACTGATGTCGCATAGTGTTGTTACGATACACGTTGTACCTGTTCAATGATCTCAATGGTATGATACAGTTTACACCATGTCATTGGGTTTTTACCCCAATGTGGCGCTGACTTTGGTCGCCATGAAAAAATCCTTATAAAGAGTTAACTGTATGCACCCGTATACACTATTGATCAATGAAATGAAAGGACGTGTAGTGAGTTTGCATGGGGAATACGATAGTTTAGCTTTTGTTGTATGATCACATTAACGGGTTATCTCCCTTTCATTGACACGATCGTTTAACTGATATTTTGAGGTTTCATTTTAGTATGCATGATTAAAGATAGGTATTTCTGAACTTCTACTTAATTTTATCACTCCATTGTATTTCATTCATCCTGGTTGGTTTTATGCATGTCTTTTCCCGGAAATTTTCACTATTAATATAAATGGTCTGGCAGATATACAAAACATTAGTAAAATAAACAGGGATCCTTGTATTTCATCATAGTGCAAATTGTGTAGTACCTATTGTGGTATATAAAGCTGATCTGTCATATTGAAATCAGTCGCGGAATATCTTTACAATTTTATATTTGTATCGTCAATGTGTTTTCTGACATGCTCTTTTACTTAAACAATTTCAACGTAATAAACTGGCATTACTGCTTTTTTTCATTTTTCGTACACACTTATTCTCGCGAACAAATCTTTGTGTACCTGTTCGCCGTGACATTTACTCAATAACTGTATGATTTGTATTACGAATAACTGATTGTTTATAGGAATAATGAGTTTATGATCGATTTCTTTTACATACTTTAAAAATAATATTACAGAAATATATGTAATTTACAGTACTCATGACGATATGTATAACACATTTGTGTCACTGCGAGACCATGTTCGTATGTAGCCATTCGGTATATCAATGTATCATGTAACATTTTCCCGTCTTTTAGTTTAATGTATTTCTATAAAAGTTGGTGTATGTTTCGTTTTAATGGCCGTGATCTCCAAAGCGGGGTTGTTTATTGGGATGGTACTGCTCTTGTGTCTGTTCATAAAGATTATTTACGAGAATTGAAATACGACTGCACAATGAATTTCATCCAAAATCATCAATGATATCCTCTAATGAAATATATATTTGGTGGCATTTAAATTGTTTGATATCGATTGTCATTCACTCCTACGATAGAATTTTCTTTGTGTTAATTGACTGAAGCTTGACTAACTGCCAGAATTAAATGTAATTACATAACAGTGAAGTCCGATAACAGAGTCCCGTTACTTCATAACAGGGTATCAGCTTTTACCCTTCGTCTGTCTTCTTTCACAACCATGGGATTTCGGGAGCCAGTTTGTATTTAATTAATAAAAATTTGTATTAATATCGAACAATATTACTCTATTGTTCCTAACAAACGAATGCCCTAGCACTGGGTAGTGCTGTGGGAATGTATATATTTCCTACACAGATTCTGTAAAGGTCGACCCTTCTGTCAGTTTTAGACATGTCGTTGAAGTTTGTAACGACTGGCTTCTTTTTTCAACAATAACATTTCGGGAGCAAACTTGATTTAAGTTAAGTATAATGTTTTTTTATATAAAACAGTATTCATCTATTGTTAGGTACGGACGAGCGTCGTTACATTTGGCTGGTACCCTGTGGGAAAATGTATATTTCCAATAGAAATTCCTTAAAGGCCACACCTTGTGTCAGTTTTAGACACGTCGTTGAAAATTTTAATTTAATGAAATTCAATAAATTCTATTGAACTGTATCAAATGTGGGTGATTGAATTCTGCAGCACCTCATTTATATACATGGTGTGACCTCCTTACAATCACACAAAACATGTATTTAAAAGACACGTGTATTGTATTCAGCACACAATGGAGTCACAGTGTGGTTAATTTATATATGTACCGTATTTATTATTATAATTAACCATTATCCTAAAACAAATCCGGACGAATTGAAGTCACTAGTCAGTAGAAGGGGAGCTTACTGAACATATTTGAAGTAAATTTACCTACGTGAATTGTATGTACAATGTACATGTGTTTCAACAGAACGGTCCTAGCTATAAGTAACGTGAATCAGTATTTCTCGTTAATGTGTCATACATTAGCTAACAGTAGATACGGGGTTGTTAATTACGGTGTATACGATAACTGTGACTGTCGTATATCACCGGACATCTACTAACAGTAATCAGTTGTATTAAACAGTCTATAACTACGCTAGTTATCACGAATAACAGAATTGTATCTGCCTCGGTACAGAGTAGAAACACAATGTATCGCTATCTCATCACATCTCCCCTGTCTGGGACGGTGATTAATGGACTACCGGACTTAATTATGCTCTACATAGTACGTTCTACTAGTTAAGTGTTATTTTGGTAAGTACCCTTCATTAGACTTGTGTACACACTGTTTGACACTACACTTGGGCTTAAGAAATATAAATATGCCGAATGCAAAGTAAATGACATCCCTGTCCAGTTGATATCTTTGGAGTTGCCTCAAGATGATAAGATGATTACAATCATACCTGATAAAGGCAGAGTGTACCATTACACCAATAATAATCATTAAGAAGAGTTCACTTCAGATCTCATTTTCAACTTTGAGAATTCTCCCTGCGAAAAAGAAATGATTCATTGAAGCAGCAAAAGGTGGTTTTCTTGTTCAGAGTTACTTCCCTTGTAAATGTAAGTTACAATTCCTAGACAAGGGGAGGACTGGCAGTGGATAGGTCCAAGGCTCGCCCCTGGTCGTTCTTGTGTACTTTATTTATTCATTTAAATATTAAAATCTATAAAACTTTATTTCTATAAAATGTATCGCAAGATGTGGTTTATATGGACTATTTCTGTTGGAGATGATTAATGATTACTTCATTACAGTGACAACGGTAATAAAATGTTTCAACTAAATGAAAACCGCAAATACAAACCTCTGTCCAGGTTTTGTAGCAACAGACTGCGTTTTCGCAGCCATGGCAAGATGGCTTCTATTTCCACCTCTTGCCGCTTATAGGTCGGCTTCGTGATGATTCCGATCACTTGGTTTACGATGGCCGCCATCTTGAATCCTTTAGTTTTGGACTCACTCGGGGAAAAGTTTTCTTTTTTTTACAGCATCTTGTTTATGTTTACTTCCGGTGACGATGGCCTATCCATGTCAGCGGTTACCGTTACTGCTGGAAATAAATAATAAAAAACACTTAGAAGATGATATAATTGTTTGTTATGAATAAAAACACTGTCCTGTGCAATAGTAAAGGAAACAGATGAGTCGGAGAATCCAAGTGTGATGGGAAGTGAACAAGCAATCATTAATATTGATCATGCAGTTATCCACAACAACTGATCATTAATAAAATGATATACATGCTAAATACCGACATTTCCCTGGTGACATTCCAATCTTACAACTAACCAAGTTAGGAAGGCCCATTAGTTACTACAACAGTTAAATCGTGCAGTGTGGGTAGGTGTTTAACGAGACAATTGGACAAGTGTCATACCTCTGCAGTGCAAGATTTTCAAGTCTCAATTACATTTAGCCATTAACTATCTAATTTATTTAAAGGTATGATTTGATTATGCTTGTTTTTAATATCGAAAGATACGGATAAACCGACGTTAATGCCAAATTGCTATATAGATTGATAATGTATCAGTTGGCACTGCGTTATTATGCCTGCGGTAGCCATTTCAATACTGACAGAAGATCGTTATTAGCACATTAGCAACCTTCTTTAGATCAGCATTATTGTGTCCCTACCATTCTCGTCAGGTGATATACAATAGGTACGCGTGATCATGCATACCCATAAGGCGACAATCATCAATTAACGAGCGACTACAGTCCTTGTAGTATCTTTGGGGATAAGGAAGAAACGACATTTGCAGATACATTACAATAGACTGGTGAGAAAAGAGCATCGAGTAAATGACAAGGTATTTACATGACAATGTAAGATATCGTCGACACCGAGGGGATTAAACTCACGATATCACTGGGTAAAATCACATCTGGGCGGTTGTTCTGTTAGGTATGGAGGTTTCTTCTTCTCATTGATATACAATTTATAAAAAGTTATGAATGGCATTATCTTAGCAATAACCTGACAATATTACAAATCATCGATACTGCCACCATTTGTCCATGGACATTTTGGCGTTATAAAGACGTTTGGCGATAAATTGAGAGAAATGTATAAGGAATTCCTAAGAAGACAGAAAGGGGGTATTGAAATATGATGGCGACAAACGAGGGGCATTATATCAAGGTTTTACTGCACTGGTAGTTTACGTAACACCATAAATTATATGGACGACTTTTCCTGTGATAAGTATTCGGTATGTCATTGCATGCTATGAATATTGATGATTGTAATAGGTTATCTCCTCTCCTTAAAGACAGATGCCTTAACAGACAGTATATTTTATTCCAAATTACATAAATGATACACATGGTAAAATATCAATTGCGCTTGCACGCACAATATTTATCATATCTTGACAAAATAGTTTATTTTTCTGATTAGCATATCGAACTTGATTCCAATACTTAAACCATTCATTTTTACAATGGTTTCTGACATATAACCCTTTAGTTATAAATCCACCCTACTCCCAATAATGGCATCTTCGCACTTTTAAAAATCAGAAACCATTTTAATAAATCCCCATCTCTTCCTTATATGATAAAAATGCTTGTATGATAATGATACATTTAATACATACATACCATACAATCCCAGTCAATGATATTAGGTCCATCTCTAAGAATTATTTTTTAATCGTGAATCAAACGACTGAGTGACGTCTTTACACAGACGAGTCAACGCCTCCATTTAGTTTTCATAATTACAATTTAAAACTTAAATATCCATACAGTACCCTCTGAAAGTTCAGGTAATATTGACAGGAATCCTACATCTCTAGTGTACATAGTATATTTCACTCCTGGTACTTGAAGTCAATACACTGTTCTGGACGTTGATTTGAACGAAAGCACAGCATCTCAAGTGCTCTTGTGATATCGACGGAGTGTGTCAATATTGGACGGACCGGTGTTAGAGAAAGGCAATGCTTAAAGGGATCTATTCCTACCTGTGCTCTTCTCTGTCTAAATATAAATCCATGTACAAGAATGAGCATTTATATCACAGAAACGAGCAATACACAATTTGAAACGAATTGTTCAACGTGTACAATTATTCATGGACTGTGTTGACCTTCTATTACTGCTCAACCCCTAAGATTACAGTATAATATAAACCCAGATGTTTGTCATTTATTACGTCATTAAAATGAGTTCTAGAAGAGGTAGAAACTCAATTAAACTACGGTTCTATGACCAGTAGTATATGTCGCAAAAACTAAGGTTATATTAGCAGTAGTAACTGTCGTTAAGACCAAGGTTCCATACGCAGTTGTAAGTGTCGTTTAGACTATGGCCCTAGTATCACTATTAATTGTCGTTTAGACTAAGGGTCTGTTATCAAAAATATCTGTCGTTTAGACTAAGGTTCTATAAGCAGTTGTAAGCGTTGTTTATAAAATTGTTTTGTAAGAGGTATGAACTGTCGTTTAGAATATGGCTTTATAAGAAGAAGGAACTGTTGTTTAGTTTAAGGCTCTATAACCAGTAGTAACTGTCGTTTTTATTATTTCTCTTGATTCGTCACATATCCAGTGTATAATGTCTAACTGACCACATATGTTTTGTCATGCCGCATATTGTGTATGTTGCACAAATTATATAGCAATCGTGTACTTGTCATGATGATGAAACAAAACAAACATTGAATGCAACATAAGTGCCACAGCTCACCTGTACCTGTGTTAAAATAGAAGTAAAAAATCGTAATAGTGAGAGTCTTGTCGTTACCAATAAATACATATCAGTACATGGAACGCGTTCCTTTAATACCCTAACACTTGTAAAAACCTTCCTAAAAGGTATACATTTCTATTTACATTTTGTTTTTAGATATTCAATCACGATAGAAAACGATATCTTCTGCTCTTCATTTTAGAATATTTTAAGACCCCACTCTCAACAAATCAAGATTGTAAATATATAGCCATAAACACTAGTGGTATTAAACATGTCATGTTAATTAAACATTAAGGTGATTAGTTGTTGAAATTGTTTCTGTAAATCTAATATTAGTTAGTTATATACCATTAACATACCTATAAACTGTTGATATGGGTAGATAATCTCAAACGTGTTTGGTTCACATTTGTTTTTCAAGAACGAGTCCGAGCGAATTTGATGACAGATATACCTAAAACGCGCACGTCGTCTTTCAGAAATGGGTAGTTCAGGTTTAAATCAAACAACTTGAGATTCGTTTTTTATCTTTCCGTTAGGAATTTGAGTTTTGTCCTTGTGTGTTAACGGTATTGAGTATTTCGTTCCATAGTTTACTTGCCCTTAACTGTGGGGATATACCTTTGTGGAGAAACTAGATTCATTAGGTATTCAACTCAGAGATGTCATCTAAACTATAATATACATGTTTACATCAACATGAATAGGTTGTCGTCAAACTAATGGTTGATAAAAGATGTTCATGCTCAGTAAGAACAGCATTGATTTCAAAATTGTAAGTGTAAACATAACGAAATATCGTAAATAGATATATCAATATCATAATGCTACACCTTAACCTGTAGCGGACTGTGTCCGATACCTAAACAATGATCGTCACATACTGTATTAATCTTATACGTGTCTGTATATTTATCATTATAGGAAACAAAACCTGTTTCATACATCGTTTTGCTAAAATGACGATATCTCAAATAATCTGCATACTTGGATATGTCTGACATGACCAGCAGTTAGAACACTTGTTTTCACTTAGAGGAGTTTGAACGATTACTGAGAACTCAGTTTACATAATTATACACCTAGGTAAAGAATTAACTTCAAGTTGATACTCGTACTTAGTAAGCAGCCAGAACATCTTATCACATCATTCTATTTTTACTCGATGCCTTATTCTATGAATTCAATCTATTCAGTAACACCATTGATAATCGTTTTGTATTTGTAACAGGTACTTCCCACAGTTCCTTCCAATGTATGGAGTATGTGATACAAGTTAGATACAGCTCCTGGCCATATCGTATAATTATGTCCGTATATCAGTATACGTATCTATATTTTGTAAACTAGGTGCATTCAAAAAAAAAAAATCTTAAAATATCATTATGATTAGTTATTTACATTGTGTATCAAAGAATAACGTTTTTTCTTTAATGCTATACGATATCAAACAAGCTAAAAACAAGCAACTAAAGTATTTCAATATCAGATTAATATTACCTTAAACGTTGCTCCAAATTTTTCACAATAATAAAACGGGAAATAGTTTTATAATATGCATTTGATGTCCGTCACAGATGGTAGGTGAATTTCATTTTGTTATGCCTGTGTTTGTATTTTAAGCCTTATACACATGCAACTTGAAAGCTTAATAGGAAACATTAATCCTACAAACTCAAAATAAACAAAACCAATAAATAAATAAATAAAAAATTAGCAAAACAATAGATAAATATAGTCAGGTTCAATACTAAAAGACAAGAATGGAAACTTTACCTTAGGGTCAAGCCATATAGTATTATTCCCATGCAGTCACATGTTTATCTCGTACAGTCACAGTGTCCCTCATTGTGTATTAACTTCACCCTATGTCCTTTATCCTATCTCATTGTTTCTTCTATGTCGCACTTCCATGAAAATGTGTTCAAAGACAGCACCTTGTCAGGTAAATGGACCATTTTAAGGTTATATAGTAAGTGACATTACAAAGTAAGTCCTTTTGACATATCATTGTGACTTCAGGTATATCCTTAAGGCGTACCTATATAACTGTTCTGTACCTTGTTATACGTAGTACTGGTTCTACGACAGTCTGTTACAGTTAGGCGTGTGTCATACCCTGGGTACTGTATACGTCGTTACCCGCGGTGTGGGTATGGTATAGTCGTACTATTAAATATACAATTTACGGCAGCATAAAACGAGATAAATGGGCTTAATACCCATGGCGGTAAACTTCCAATTGGTCTTTTTAAAAGTTATTGAGTACAATTTAAGTTTAACTGACAAACATTTGATATCATTTTAAACATCACCTCTAACCCGCCCTATTGAGTAATCATTTGAGCCCAGTTAAGTATTTAATTCCCCCGAACTCTGGTCAAACATATCTCTATACGTAGCACGCTAATCACCGACTGTGTATCAGATTTCGTGTATTTCTCGGCTCATATTTCTTGTAATAAAAACTATATAGCTCCTTATTATAGATTATATATCCTTGTTCTGCTAATCACAGCAGTAGTTGATATATTGGGTGCAGGTGTTATAACGTAGTGTATTTTTACTACATATGCATGTCGCCGTTGTAAATCAGTACACATTACCGTTAAGATAATGTCATTATGGATGTCAAATTCTACTAAGATTTTAAGAGAATTAAAACAACAAATTATAAAACCTACCGACCACGAGGATTTGGAAATAACAAATATACGGTAATCCGAACAAAGCTGTCACTATTTATAGTGTCAAATTGTTTTTGTTGTATCTAGTGTACTGTTGCAGTGTATTAATATATAGACCAGAAAAACCGATTATATCATGTGCTTTTGGGGCAGCACACACAACCTTGAGACAAGTACAGCCAGAGATCAACTGTATCAGTTGACTCAGGCCAATACTGGGTTAAACATGCAAGCACATTTAAATGTACATGTTGCTGTGTGGTTAGTCATGATTCATCAATATCCTCTACAGATGACACTATACACAAAGTCCATGCTCCATGTATGAGACTCTTCCTTTACATACTTTAATTAAATAAGCACGTCTAGAACATGTAATTTGAATGTTTCAATTAACATTTTATAAATACACACCACGATTTAGATAGTGTTTACGTCATGCATGATGAGTTGTTTTTTATCTGTTTATTAACTGTAGATGTTAAGCATGATTTATTGCCCTGTGAATACAATCTACAACCAACTTGACGAATTTTTTAATCAAATTTAAAACTAAAATTATATAAAGGTTTTAAACAAATGCAAATCCGTATTTGGTATCCTTAACGTTATGTAAAGAAACCAAGTGCTAATTTCGAGAGTCATACCTTTCGATGAATGGCAGAAAAGTACCTATAAAATGTGATTGGATGGTAGAAATAGATGCAGTGTAATATCACAATTATCATAGGGTATATCGTTGGAGGTTTGATAAGCATTTACCATTTTTTTCTTTAAATACACACTAAACATACACATATATCATTTTGAACAATAATACGTTCTGAAAAAAAGTTATTTTATGTATGTTAATGAAGCGCACATATTATGTTACATTTATTTTTACATATTTGACATTATTTGCACTACACACATGTAATTTGTAACATATATTTAAACTTATTGAATATTGAGTGCATGTACGTAATATGAATGTTATATGCATATATACGTACAATAACATTTATCTGAGGAAGCCATACCGGAGTGAACACTTCTGTATTCGATATACCGGACTGAAATATACTTACTATGTACTATTGCAATTTTTTCCACAGTTAATTCCATGAAGTACCATATATCCCAATGAATTGTTTTAAAATCGTCTCTTTTGAAATCCACCAGCAGAGATAACACATAACTTGACAGGTCATAAGGATAGAACCTCTGTATAACTTATCAGCGCTCTAACACAGCAGACCGTTCATAACTCGACTTACCCTCTTACCTGATTTGAGCAACGTGTTAGGAAAATATTGAAAGAATAAACCAACATTACCTCGTAGACTAATGATGTCAAATAACTACATATATACACACACGTGTTTGTATTGTAGATCCATATCACCGACCCGTCTCTAGTGTGGCCCACTCCGGCCACTCGGACAATGCACTAGTGTGTCATTAGTGGTCAGTATGCGGTCAGTATGTATTCCGTACATGTCCCTGTGTTTATCATCCATTTAGCTATATACATAAAACGTCCAAATATTTCTTTGGTGTGCTTTTTAAAATCACGTTTCCGACTGACTGCTCGGTACTTCAAACCCTTGGACATTTACGGACTAAGTACATATTGGTGTAACCATCACATCTAGACGTAGTTAGAGTCGATATCCGGTTGATTCTCCTTTAAAGTTCAATACACTCATATGGGTACGTCACTTAATGTTTGCATCCCGTTAGCTTGGTATAAAAAACGACACAGACACAGTATACACACAAATGGTTAAATATATAAATATCATTGTCACTTAAAAATATAACCGGTAAAGATAATCCTTAAAAGTGCATCAATGCAAAATAGTTTTTTCTGGTTTAATTCCAGTAATAATCAAACGTTTCCAACAAACTGCTCCGCTATAAAAATTAATCATTGGAAGGTCACTAAAAGTTGATTTTCTACTAAGGATTTACATTAAATAGAAAACAACTAAGTCATATCATCCCACAAAGTAATAAAACCCTCGCAAAATCCGGTGACAAATCAAAACATCATGACCAATCAAAACACATTCTAGCCGAAACAAAACATGAAGAACCCCGGAGAACTACAGGATGCAAAACAAAACACCACAAAAAAAGTGTTACATGTATATCTCATACATGGTGTGAATATTCTGATATTTTGTCACAAAGTGAAAAATGTTTGTAATATGAAACCAATACTTCTTTGTTAATTGTACTTTTCTCTGGAAATTCATAAGATTCCATGAAAAGATAATTATATCACCTGACAAAATACGTGGAATTCGACGTCACAATAAGTAAACGACAGAGCCTCAGTGATGATACAATCCGCAATAACCATTGTTGTCATACTAAACACTACTCTCAAGCAGAGAACGCAGTCATTAGATACAACAATTTCAATGGAACTTCTTTTTTATATTGTGTTTTTCTGTTGTTTTAAAGATATTGTCTCTTAAGATTTTATTTTTAACCTATATTTGTTTACTTGAGCAGGAAATAAAGACTTACGGCGGTCCAACTGAATGTTTAAAT
>JAUMHH010218567.1:0-12307 GCA_032359455.1 Chlamys rubida
ATGCACGCATAAACAACCCACATGGAGACATACTCGCACATTCTCAAATGTCATTAGGACGTTTAACCCTGATCAGTGGTACTACATGGGGATCGTCAAATCATTAGAAAAAGCTTAATTAGGGCTTAGTGAAAAGACCATTTTTTTTGTTATTAGGGCTTTTCACTAATGATGAAATGAACTATTGTTTTTGTTGTTTCTTATTATTCTTCTTCTTCACTGATTTTGTTGCCACCTAATCTTTTGATTGGTAGCAGATATGTTTTGAGTCTGTCACGTTTATTGTAGGCTATGGTCAAAAGGTGTCATTTTAACTTTTTCAAGTAGGTTAAAAATCCAACATGGCCGCCATGAAGTCATAAGTCAATATCTTGAAATAACTCATAAACTATTGATTGAACAGCAGTCATGCAATTATATTATTTGTAGATATTTGTTGGGGCTAACTTTTTGTTATGGCATAAAAATACCAAAAAAGGTCCGATAAAAATCCTCTTGTTTTTTTTCTCTCATGTTTTTTGGAGAAAAACAAATTGTGTAGTTGATGGAAAATTGTTATTCGGATGTTCTGCTACGCAGATTTCATTTAGTGTAGGTATTAGTTTGCCCAGACTATCGACCAAATTTTTGATAACTTTTGTTTTGATCCCAAATCCAAGATGGTTGCCATGACGTCATAACCGTTTTTACTTAATTGAAATAACTCGTCGACAAATAAAGCCATCGATTTCATCTTTAGGTATGTTAAGAAGTACAACAATGCAAACTTTTTCTCAAGAAACATTTTTGTTTCAAAGGTCTACTTCCGTTTTATATACTGTTAAAGTAATTACTAAAAAGGGCTTAGTCCAGGGCCCAAACCCTGAATAAATTTTATCATAAAATGGTTTACGCTTAAAACGATTTGTGTTCACTCTTTGGTTGAGTTTTTTTATATGTTTATCATAATTTGATATATTATTTTTTGTTCGTGTAAAAACAAGACTATTCCCTGAGTAAAATGTTATATGAAAACCATGTCACACTAACCTGATCTTATGTAGGTTCATAGAAAAACATCGTCCTCTCGACATTTCATTGCACGAATTTTCTTAAGATTGTCCCTCATGTCTGGAATGTCCATTTTTGATCATGGGAATAGGAACCACCATATCCTCAACGTTGATCACCTCTTTGATGTTACCTTTTCCGTCCGGAATATGGACAATGTCTTCCTCTTTGATCTCGCATAATCCCAAAACATGTCGCGGATTCAATTTGTTTACCTTTTTATAAATTCAGTTCTTAATGTTTATCAATTAAAAAACTTCATTTCCTCAAAATTGTATATTCCTGTGCATGAAGGTATACCAATACAGTGCATTTTTCTGCACCTCATACTCTTGGAAATCACTTTTTAAATTTCCAAGTGTTTTTACTAGCAAATTAAAATGGCGGTAATTCTTTCGTTTAAATTTCAAACCTTTTTGTTTCCACTAGTATTTAATGAGTGCTTATTTTTATGTTTCCTTCACAGCGTTACAGTGTTTCCATTAATTAATCTTTGCTACTTTCTGCGCAACGCTGTCGGAGCTATTTCCCTTACAAAGTGGTAACATGAAGCAGCTGGCTGAGTACAACTAGGCATAGAGCCAATTTTCGTACTTTGACATTAGAACAAGATCTTGTAAAATGGGAACTTTATTTTATTTTGACAATTTTTTCTAACACAAACATGTAAAATTATACGGGAAAAAAATGCAATGCTCTCATTTCACACAAAATATTGATTTTATTTTGCAAATTTATATGTTTTCTTGCTTACTATACTTATTGGCACATTCCATTTCCGTAGAATACATCTCAAACAACAGGAAAGAATACGGCCCTGTACCTATTTTATTGAATAATTAAACAAAGATCTTCGATGAGTTTGGTTTGTTTTAATTTTGTTTAACGTCCTATTAACAGCTAAGGTCATTTAAGGACGTGCCTCCATGTGTGTAGTTTATGCGTGCTTGCGTGTGTGTATGGAGGAGACGGAGTATATTGGTATGCTTGCCTCCTTGTGATAGCGTTGATCTGATGCCGACTTTATAGTGCTATCTCACTGAAATGCCATACCGAAGGAACCCAGCCACATTATACTGACAACGGGTGGACCAGTTGTTGCCATTCCCATTAATGCTGAACGTTAAGCAGAGCATAACAACTACCACTTTTAAGTATTTTGGTATGTCCTGGCCTAGGAACAGAACCCATTGCTTTTCTCACCTCGGCGAATGCTCAACATTCAAGCCAAAGTGAAGTGTTGCCAAGGCGCTAGGAAGTAAAAGATAGTAAGAAATAGACAGAAAGATAAAGATCCCAAATATTGCAATGGGCGCAGCAGATTTATTTTGGTCGCTTTTGTGTCCCCAAATAGAGAACACCAAAGAAAATCCCCAATT
Source organism: Chlamys rubida (assembly GCA_032359455.1). Lineage (NCBI taxonomy): Eukaryota > Metazoa > Mollusca > Bivalvia > Pectinida > Pectinidae > Chlamys > Chlamys rubida. The sequence goes on from JAUMHH010218567.1 coordinate 2,430, forward strand.
CTGCAAGGGGTTCCCACATTAGTCGCCTCCTACGATACATGCGGTGGGTAACAGCAGGTGCATTCTTTGCCCGATCCCCCACCTGCAGGGGTGTACCATTTTCATCATACCAAACTGAATTAACGCATTCGATCTCATATTGTGAGGCATTTGTTTTTGCAAGAAAGGCACCCGGCGTCACAAAAACATATAATTCGAGGTTCTTATATACCGCTTTATCATAACCTAGGTTCTAGGTCGTCTCAAAAGGGTTCACAAATTATTAACCGTGGTTATGGTGCCTTTGCAACCAGCCAATATATTTCTCAGCTCCCTGGGGATCATACATCCGGTGCTGTCTTTCGTCGTCACAGCTAGCATTCAACTTTCCAGCACTGTTCAACTACATATTCATTTACAGCTTAGTAGACTGGAACAAGCGAAGTAAAGCATCTTGACCAAGGATACAACACGGTACCGTGACGTGACTCGAACCAGCAACATTTGGCCACGAGCCCGGCGTCCTACCACTAGACTACCGTGCCTCCGTATATATGTATATGAGTGTGAACTATTTGGGAGCATATCTTGTGAAATTTGGAAAAAAACAAAGACCATATATAAGGGGGTGAGAAACTGACCAAATCTCTTGTGAAACTACAGTTTTATTAAATGATATAACTATCTCCAGTGTCATTGAATGGTGACGACTATTAATTCAAAGCACGGAGCTGGACTGTAAACAATGAGCACGCAAAGATACAGTGTTCTCGCGTGATTCTCGTGTGGGCCGAAAGGGAAAGAATGGTAGTCGTTCTATTATATATACCTATAAAACAGCTAATTATTGTATGTACAATCTTGAACTTCCACATGTATCATAGAAAGGGAGATAATTATTCACGTCTTATAGGAACGAAATGAATTTTCAATCAATGCAGAAACAAACAGGGCTCTTAAACATATTTTTCATTAAATATTATACAATACAAGATTTTTACTCAATTCACGTAATTTTGTGGTTTAAGCTACTGTCTTCTTTCGCGGTCCCTAATTTTCGCCGATTTGCTTACTTGAATGGTGCATTTCGCGGTATCCTGTTTTCCGCGGATTTCAGGTTTAAAGGTCATGATATAGGACTAGTGCATTTTTTTTTAAAATAATTCAAAAAGAATTGATTAGAGTCATCTCGGTATGCCGGTTCCGGTATGGCGATGAGCTGTCGATTCAAACCTTGCTATTGATTTTAAATCTATTCTCAGAATGTGGGAGGGAATTCCAAACATCAAATGATGGAGTGTGTATATCTGAGCTGATGTACCTTCTACTCATGATTTTGTAACATATTAATGTATTTATTGTGCAGAATCTGGCCTACGTGATCTGACTGACTGAGATGTGTTTGTATGGATGTCGGTCATATTGATCGATCCTGACAATCAGCTGTACAATCATCAACAGAACGTTAGCTTCTACCTTATCATAGTACGTGTGTTGATGCTAGTCCATAATCACTAATAATGGGTAGGAGAAGTCATCGTGATGCTCAATCACAGTCAACCAGTGACGAGTCCAACACTACAAAACGTCAGTGTAGAGTCGAAGATGACGAACTAGTCCTCAATGATCTCGATACTTAGTAGCATGTCTGATGACGAGACAACAACGAAACGTGCTGTTGACATGATACTTGGTCATAATGTATTCACGACTGCCATAACAGAGTCGTTATTCCCCATGATTGAGGCTATACAAAAGCAAATATCCCTTCTTACCGACCGTATTGATGACATGGAGCAATATTCTAGGAGGACTTGCCTTAAATTATCTGGCATCCCAGAGCAGCAAGGAAAAGACACTGATAAGTTAATTCTTAATATTATCAATAGGCATGTCCTTCAACCTGTCGGTCAAACGTTAGAACTTCACTAGATTGGCAGGACCCATAGCGTTAACCGTCGTGTCCTACATCCCACCCAAAACCAGCATCCCCAACCCAGAGATAGTATAGTGCGTTTTGTCAGCTACAGGGACAGAGCTGTTGTGTTCAGAAACAAACAAAATCTGAAATTGCATAACTCATCTCAGAAAAATAACAGTTATAGAGTCTTCATTAATGAAGCTCTGACATTTAACGAACAGCAGCATTGTTCAAGAAAACAAGGGATATTGTCAAAGACAAACAATTACTCAGCTGCTGGACCTATGATGGCAGGATACTGGTCAAAACATTGCAGGAGAACATTGTTCAGGTGTCTCGCCACAATGAACTTGAGATATTCTTGAAGCTCAAAGTAAATGTAACTGGTACTATGCTGTCATCAGTATCCACTGGTACTCACTCTGCTAGTGCTGCTAGCTTTGCACCTTTGAGTCAGGCTATGACTTAAACACCAGTACTGACAAAGTGACAGTCTTGTTGATTATATATATATGTGTGTATACATGATTTTCATTCACATTGATCAGTGATGAACCAATATATGATTCACTATGTCACTGCTCGTGTACCAGTTCAACTGTGAATCTATATCATTTTGACTAATGTATTTGTATAATCTGTTGCTAATTTAATCATCTTATATAATCTTCCAACATATAGTTACCTGACTGTACTTTCACATATGTATCCCCCTTTGATCTTGAATTATAACAATAATTATTCTATATTTTCATTGGAACATGTAAGCAATGGAGCCATTTATTGTGTGCAGTAAGTATACCGAGTTGCTTGGGGCTGATGCTTGTTGCTTACAAAAGAACTTAACTTTTCATTGCTTTAAATCCCGTCTGTTGGATAACCGAACTACTCGGTAGTGAAGCGGACGTAAAACCTATCAATCAATCAATCAATCATTGCTTTAAATCTATGTCAAATTTATCTTATTGAAAGTATTCTTGTAAAGCATATTCTATTATGAAATAATTCATTTATATTTACCTATAGCTACAATAGATTTGCTCTATTTATACTATACAAATATATTATGAGTGCCCAATATTTCATTTTGCTTGATTATTCATATAATGCATGAATTCTTACATCGTAACATTTTACATGTTCGTGTGCTTATTTTGTTTTGTTCTTTCAATTTGCTTTGATGAATCTTGTTGCTCATTTGCTTTCCCTATATTTATTCAACTTAAACACATTATCTATCTATGGTTAAAATAGCTCAGCTACTGATGTAAATCCCTTACCATAATTAGTAAGCTGAATAACTTGTCATTAACTATGGTTTAAAACCTAATCCATGTAATATATTATATAAATTTGTAATATTAGTAATCAATCATTTATTTTCGCTTAGTTCATTTAATTATGTATGTCTGGCGTCGTTACATGTAATTGCCTTTGAATAATCTTTTTGCTTGATTAATAACTTGCAAGCAAGCCACTTAACTATATCTGGTTTATACTCTATATACATGTATGGTATACTGTATAGATGTATTGTATACTATATACATGTATGGTATAATATATACATGTTTACATGTATGGTATACAATATACAGTGAATCATATTATTATCAACCAATATTTGAATTTGCTTGTGCAGCTTAATTTGCTTAATTTTTCGTGTCTTGCTTGTGTTCTTACAATTTTATTTTTATTTGATTATTTACTTATTTATTGACTTTTTTCATGTTTATGTGCTTTTTGTTATGATCCTTGTGTCCGCTTTTGATAAATATTTTTGTTTTTCTCGGTTTGTCCTAAAGGTATTTAACGCCATGTTATATTTGTCATTGGATACTTAAAAATAATTCTTTTCGTCTTAATTGTGATAGTGGAACTACTGTATACTTTATTTCTACTGTTGCTCATCACTAACAGCATTAGATTACTTTCTGAATAGGTTATCTCCCTTACACCATTGATAATCTATAACTTGTCTGATATATGCATCATTCTTTTTCTTCTTATAATTATAGTGTACTAGTATGTAAATAAATCTTAATAAATATAACGAGATTGTCTCAAATGATAGATTTTATGTTTTGTCTGGTGAGATAAATCTTCATTTATATACTGTATATAATTATTTGTATATATGTATTTAAATATAATTAATTAGTTTATCTGCTTCAAATGAAATTTCTAATTTTATATTGAGATATAGTTGAGCATGTTAAACTGAATTCAGGAAACTATTGTTATTAAATGTGTTGATAATACTTAAGTTCAGTATACCACTCTCTATAAAATTTATATTTAATATATCAAATTGATGTTTTCCACATTCTGAGATTATTATTTTCCATTGAGTCCCTACTGTTATATATTTCCTCTTTTTTCTGCCTAATTTGACAGTGTTGTTTTTGGTGTGTTAGTAGTATGTAAGCATGTTTGTGTGTGAATGTAAGCTATGTTATAGATCTTGCTTTATTACTGCCTGTAATACCATGATGATATCACTACATGTATACTCAAGATATTATGTACAGTCTGTTTGTTATAAAACTACTACGTCTGATGTCAGGAAATACTCACTCTAATCCAGGTCCCTCATCAATCAGTATTAATCAAAGAAACCACTATAATGATTTATCAATAATGCACTTCAATGTTAGGTCTCTTCGGAACAATGTTGATCTTATAGGTACTGAATTCACTGACTATAACATCCTATGTCTTACTGAAACTCACCTGAATAATGAAATAGCTGAATCTGATTTGCAAATTAAATCACATCCCAACTCATATCGTAGAGACAGACAATCACAACACGGTGGTGGTATTATGATATATACTAAAAACAACCTCTTAATAAATCACAGAACTGATCTTGAAACTGAAGACATAGAACTTGTCATCCTAGAAATTAACACTTCTAACAAAAAATTACTTCTCTGCTGCCTTTATAGACCTCCTAATACAAACATAGATTACTGGAATTAACTTGATAACATTTTGGATACTCTTTCTAATACTAATCTTAATATCGTTATTACTGGTGACATAATAGTAATGCATCTGACCAATTAAATAATACTATTCTTATACATGTCGACTTTTATATTAAATCATCAAAACATTTCGTTACTTATATACATGCTAGATAAATTCCAAATTAATGTTCATGTATTTTTATTATTATTATTATTCAGGCAAGTTTTGTTCCTTAAACAATGAGTATTACACATAAACTGGTGTGGGTGTGGGTGTGGGTGGGTGTGGGTGTGCATTTTTGAGTGTTCAAGGTTCATAAATAGGTCAGGATTTACATATTAATCAATGTTATTGACATACTTGTAACCACAAGTGGGTTATATCAATGTTTCATCAACAGTGCCACAGAGGTGAGACAAAGTGTAGGTAGTTAAAGGAGGAATTCCATTTTATATGACAACTGGAGCATATCACCATACAAATACATTGTCCTGTCACATCTATGAACAATAAATACAATAATCAAACTCTGATGTTTCAAACTTTGTGGGACCAGCAATTTAAAACATCAAGACTTGATTGTAGTTCGAAACAGAGAGAAGGTGGACTCATAAAAGTTTGATTCATAAAAGGAATATCAGTAGTGTTATATAACGAAAAAATTCTAGACTTTGCTGTAAGTTTGACACATCTTCTAAGTTCGATTCATTGAAGTTTGACTGTAATTAATCTTGTCTAGTGTATTATAATAGACAACAAAACTATGCCCCACCTCATCCATTGAATCTTATGCCTTGTTCTGTATGTAAGCTTTTATTGGCTTATATCACTGACCTTGTACATCTCCTTTGAGTCGGAGTGCCTGGGCCCTGTTATTATATCCCGACCCTCGGCTGGGACACACCTGTATGGCGAGCCCAAACTTGCTCAGGGCCAGCTCCAGATCCCCAGCCTCTGCAGCAGTAACACCATCTGCCTCATACTGCTTCGCTTCTTTTACTTCATCAGTCTCTACTTCCCCTGAAATATGTTGTTTGCAGTCATGAATTTCATGTACATATACGTCTTTTCTTTTCAATTCAAACTATTCTGGTGTATTCTGAAAATAGTAGACAGCAGTTAAAGTTTTGGTTTTGTATTTGAGTTGATACAATAGGGTTACAATTTCTGTATACCCAGGTAATGTGTTTCTTGTGCCTTTGTTTTACATACTGTATACCCAGGTAATGTGTTTCTTGTGCCTTTGTTTTACATACTGTATACATCCCATAACATATCAGTACAACACTCAGAGCTATGTGGGTTGACTTAACCCTTTCACCACTGTAGACCATAATGGACTCGTCCATATCAATACATAGCAGAGTCTACTAAAGTTACATAGGGGTGAAAGGGTTAACTAAAAGTATACCCAATTCAAGCTGGTAACATGAGAACAACAGATGATTTTCTAGAATTCTTGATACAATCCTATGGTATTAATTATCATTGATGAGAGCATACAAGGCCACCTCTATTGAGTTTGACAAAGTAATGTGTACAAGGCCACCTCTATTGAGTTTTACAAAGTAATGTGTACAAGGCCACCTCTATTGAGTTTGACAAAGTAATGTGTACAAGGCCACCTCTATTGAGTTTGACAAAGTAACGTGTACCTTGCACTTAGGAGTAGGACAGTTAGATGTTTTCACTAACGAATGCTGTATATGACGTAAATACTTATTTTTCTGAGTTTGTACTAAGTTACCACTGTGTGCACTGTCTATCTGGTCATTTGATAGACGCGGCTAGTGGGTCTGTCCTTTTGTGGATTTCTTCCTTTATGTGCTTGGGTTTGCGCATTATTTTATATTATTTCTAAAAAATTGTATCTCATTGTCTTATTTACATACATACACTTGTTCACATTTTGTTTTTATCTTGTCAGTTATTTGATGTACTGCACTGTTAGATTAGCGAGTATCCCCTCTAAATCTCCGGCATTTCTCCAATTTCATTCCTAGTTCTGGTGTTCTAGTCATCCTAGGCCGATTTTCCTTTGGCCCTGACACCAGACTTACACATTTTGACATCTCTCTGTCAAAATTTGTAAGTCTGGTGTCAGGGCCAGAGGAAACTCAGGCTATGGTCATCCTTGGTTGTTTCTTGTTTTTGGTAGGATGCTATTTCTAGTTTTGGGATTAGCTGATATGGCATATAATTGTAGTGGAGATATCGTATGTGTTTTGAAACGATATAAAATTTTAATTTCTGCCATGCCACTAATGACATTCAGTGACAGCTGCAATGGTGATGGTGGTGGGGGGTCCGGGTCATATCATGGTAAACTAAGGTTACCACAGTGATCGGGGAAATCAAATTTCCTCATTCCTTTTTTATGTTACCTGAACATGGGGCAAACTCCTCGGCAGTTTCTTCAACTACATCGCCATATGGGAGGTTTGGATTAAATATTCTATTCAAAACTGCGTTGTCGTGTGTTGAAATCGTGGCCGAGGTCATCCTAGCTACTTTCTTTTTCAATTCAAGCGTTTCCGGGACAATATCAAACGTTTTTGTGATGTCAAAATGGGGCGAGTAGAAAACCCGGAATGCACTCAGGCGTGAAGAGAATTTTGATAAATTTTCGTATTTATTAGACGATATCTCCCTTAATATATAACTGATTTGTATTCGGAGACAAGCCTAGGGAAGACAATTGTATAGGCGTTACAATGGTATAAGAGTGAGTAGCAATATTTAAAATCAGATGCAAAAGTGGTGGCCGGATGGAACCACTATGAAATAAAAATGGCAATATTTTCAAATGTTTTCGTTAATAATAATAATATTTATTCAGGTAAAAGGCAGACATTACACGTATATCACATTTTACAAACTGGACATAACTATATATTATCACAGATGTTATTTATAAGTTATTTATTCCATATCACTAGTTAGCAGTCAGAGTGTTAAAAACTGGATTGGATTCGATTAATGACCCATAAAGCCACATTGCGGCTTAATTCCATAGGGTCCCTAAGATCTAAATGAATCAATTCAAGTCACAACATAATTACATAATTATATAATAGATATTGATAATTTGATTAGAGTCTAAGACACAATCTTTTATAAAAAAAAGTTGCAAATAACCTATATTGTCTTGTATCTGATCCTGATACCATAGCAATCTGGAGAGCAGGTGATCGAGCATTCCCTACCTAACAAACTCTCATGCATGCCATATACCAGATATATTAGGAGACTTATAAAATTACACACCTGTGCCATAGGCTAAAATCAATAAAATAGTGCTGGTAATTGAATGATATAAGATATAAAAAGATTAGCCATATATTTGTACTTTAACAATTAAATAGTATTAACTTAAAATGTTACTTGCCAAAGGGTTGGTGGTTGGGCCAATCCCTACCGACCGGACTCTCCGACTGCTTATACATTGTACAGTAATTGATTGGCATGTACGGGTATATAACTTAAATCAGATAGTCAGAATACATATGTGCATAGCTCAATTACATAAAAAAATGGAATTCATTCATTCATATCTTTATTCCTCCAAACATGAAGAGTTATATGAAATACATATTTTAAATAAACATTAGATATAAGAAAATTAAAACAATTACAAAATAAAGTATTATGACTGAAAGAAAAAGCTGGTTGATGATTCAAACTTATATTTAACGATTGCATAGCCTTCAACCAGTATAGCTGGACGTGCAGTCATTTTTCTCGCTAAACCAACCAATAAAATCAATAACAAATAATTTGAAATAAATTAGATTGTCAGAAAATATATATGCATAGCTTACATTAAAAAATGGAATGTAAATAGGATTTAAGTCATAAGTATAATGTCTTTAAATAATTCAATTGACAGATTTTAACAAGTATATTTAAGTTAATTGCTACGTGCAGAAGAGGGCTGGTGGTTGGGCCAATCCCTACCGACCTAACTCTCAAACTGCATATAAAGTTACAGTATAGTATAATTTAATAACAGCGTGTATGATAATAAATGAATAAAGAAGTAATAGAGTGTATCACTGAAGTCTCACTATTACCCTTTCACAAAATCACATTTTTGTTCAGATCTGAACTTTGATGTAAAATGTTGTTTGACCAGAATTGTGAACCTGTGTAAGTTGCTGGTAGCCATGTTTTTTCTGGTAATGCATTCCGATCTGTTATTGCATTGTAAGAGAAAAAAGTGGATTCTACCCAACTTATATTAAGTATATAAAACTTATACTTGCTTGATCTTGTATACCTCTTGTTGTTCCTTTCAAAACCTTCCTTCATATACGTTGGACATTTTTCATGAAAATTAAAAAATATAACACGGTTTAATCTCAGTTGAGCCACTTTATTACGTACATTCAACATATTTAAATTTTCCAGTTCAACAAAAGTTATTCTTTTCCTCCAATCTAAATCCAAGATAAAACGAGCAACCTTGAGATGCTATATATAAGATTAAACCCATGCCTGATGGCAAAGCCACACGTTTAGATGGTATATCTGTCAAACTCTTGAAATGTGTAGGAGAAGCTATTGTATCTCCTCTTACCTGTTTATTCAATATGTCAATATCCAAAGGTGTCTTTCCCTCAGAATGGAAAAGAGCAAAGGTCACTTCGATTTTTAAAGCGGGTGACCCCACATCTGTAAACAATTATAGACCAGTCTCTGTACTGGTAGGTCTAAGTAAAATATAAGAAAGGCATATGCATAATACTTTTTATGATTTCTTAACTTCAAATAAACTTCTAAGCGACAGCCAATTTGGTTTTCGACCAAACCATTCAACAGAGACCGCTCTGGTAAGTGTGGTAGATAAATGGCTAAACAATATTGACGAAGGGTATCCGTTAAATAAAATAAAATAAAATAAAGATTTTATTACTTGTGTTTTCTTTATTGACCTTCGTAAGGCTTTCGATACAGTTAACCATAGTGTTCTTTTGCATAAGCTCAATGCATATGGTGTATC
>JAUMHH010218600.1:0-12303 GCA_032359455.1 Chlamys rubida
TTGAACATCAGGCCTTTGCATGCTTTGTCACAAGAATTGATTTTACTCCTGGTTTCTTTGGTCTGAAATATCAGTGTCGATATTTCATGTTTATTTAACAGACAGCTACAGTGTATGATATGCCCGTTTTAATTGTACAGTGCGATCGATTGGTATCTAGTCCAGATAAACGGACAAAAGAAGTCAACTTTTCCATCGGCAATTTTTCTCAACATTTGAAGTAATCGCCACATTGACAGTGGCATTTTGAAAAATAAAATATAAAGTTAGCAAAAAAAGAAAAGTTATCTAAAATTGGCATCAAACCAGAAAAATAATTCTAGTACCCCAAATGAGCATATGAATATATTCTTTAGCTTTTAAACAAAATCAAATTCGGATAAAAATGGATATATTCATAAAATTAATATTAAAATATTTTAAATTTTAAATTTTGCTATCAAAATATGAAAATTGTATATGATGTATTATCAAATTAAATATGATCCGCTTCCAGCTTAACCACAGATAAAAACACAGGTAAATACAGGTAAATACTGCCAGTACTACTCAGAAACAGACTATAATCCTTCTAACAACACTCTCCTCCCCATTTTTTTTAAAGTGTGTTTCCAGGCCTTCGTGGGGCGGTCAACAGGAAAATCCCGCTGGTCGGTGGTTTTTCTTCGGGTACTCCGGCTTTCCTCCACAACCAAAACCCTTGCACGTCCTTAAATGACCATAGCTGTTAAAAGGACGTAAAATACAAACAAAAAACAAACAAGTTATAAAATTATACATTTTACTCGAGCGCAGAAATGGCAACTTGCCAGACCGGAACTCGGACAACATGTCCAGGAGAGTCTGCAGTGTCACAGAATTTCTATAAAAGTCTCCAAATTTATCATTATCAGTTCTGCAGGAAAGTATGTTGGCGCAATTATATTCAAAATGAGTAAATTTCTGAGTTCATAACAAGAAGCAGCAATTTGTCATTTTAAACATTTATATTATCTTACGTAGATCTCAATGGAAATGTTCAGAAGATTGTATATAACTCCTTATTGCCCTAAATAATCTGATGTCGGGTCCGGCAAATATATAAGTAAGGATCCCAGTCTCATTGCACTATTTTGTGTGTCTGTAGATATAGTAACCTCCCTTTAACTTCCGTTTGGATATAACTGTAGCACAGTTGGGCCAGGACACTTCCGTTTGGATATAACTGTAGCAGAGTTGGACCAGGACACTTCGGTTTTGATATAACTGTAGCACAGTTGGGCCAGGACACTTCCGTTTGGATATAACTGTAGCAGAGTTGGGCCAGGACACTTCCGTTTGGATATAACTGTAGCAGAGTTGGGCCAGGACACTTCCGTTTTGATATAACTGTAGCAGAGTTGGGCCAGGACACTTCCGTTTGGATATAGCTGTAGCAGAGTTGGGCCAGGACACTTCAGTTTTGATATAACTGTAGCAGAGTTGGACCAGGACACTTCAGTTTTGATATAACTGTAGCAGAGTTGGGCCGGGACACTGATGTTTTGATATAACTGTAGCAGAGTTGGACCAGGACACTTCCGTTTGGATATAACTGTAGCAGAGTTGGACCAGGACACTTCCGTTTGGATATAACTGTAGCAGAGTTGGGGCAGGACACTTCCGTTTTGATATAACTGCAGCAGAGTTGGACCAGGACACTTCCGTTTGGATATAACTGTAGCAGAGTTAGGCCAGGACACTTCCGTTTGGATATAACTGTAGCACAGTTAGGCCAGGACACTTCCGTTTGGATATAACTGTAGCAGAGTTGGGGCCAGGACACTTCCGTTTGGATATAACTGTAGCAGAGTTGGGGCCAGGACACTTCCGTTTGGATATAACTGAGCAGAGTTGGGGCCAGGACACTTCCAATGACCAGATACAGTGTAGGTTAGAGAGACAATATAAAACATTTGCAGTACATGGGTCATTTTTAAACAAGGAACACTGTTGTTGATTATTTCCTATTTATTTTATCTTTATCGTTATTTTCATGAAAGTCCCACAGGGAATGATTTTCTTTTCAGAAATGATTTATCAAACCTATAGTCACGCTGAAAAAAATTAATTTCCACCGCGTAATTACAGTTTTTGGCAGTGGTGCGGGGAGCCTTAAGTGGGATTACTCCGCGCTCGAGTCGTCAGGTGTGTAATAATATGTATTCTGGAAGTGTGTTAATCGTGGATCGCTGTTATAATGTTGAAATATCGGGTTGTCATAATAATTTTTAGTCCCCAACACTTTACAAGTGTGTGGTTTCCATTACAAGGTTATGTTCAAAATATTGTTGGGAATAGATGTTTAATTAAAGTATACCCTTTGTAGGTAATACGGCTATGATTAGAGGCACTTAAACACATTCTTTTCCTGTAATCTCATTCACATAATAGACTAGATCTGCTCGTGTGATATCTTACCTTGGAATCGCGGTAAAAACTGAAATGTGATACCAATGTAATTGACACTGGTATTCGATCGGGAAAGTTGACATAGCAAGTTCTAAATTACCTGGGTTTGCTTATATTATCGTGTATTGTTATTATCAAAATGAAGTTTTTAAAGGACAGTAATCTGATTGTAATCTAACTATACATTATATTTAGCCATAACTTCCATCTGCACTGGTCGGATTTTTACGGCAATCAGTATGGCCTAGTTATCAGCGGTGAAATGTCGATCACGTTCGAGCCGTGTCTAAGGTCGGTGATCGAAATGTGGCTTTGACAGGATACATCATGACGGGTACCACATGTGGTGACATCATGACGGGTACCACATGTGGTGACATCATGACGCGTACCACATGTAGTAACATCATGACGGATGCCACATGTAGTAACATCATGACGGATGCCACATGTAGTGACATCATGACCGGTATCACATGTAGTGACATCATGACGGATGCCACATGTGGTGACATCATGACGGATGCCACATGAGGTGACATCATGACGGATGCCACATGAGGAGACATCATGACGGATGTCACATGTGGTGACATCATGACGGATGCCACATGAGGTGACATCATGACGGATGCCACATGTGGTGACATCATGACGGGTGCCACATGTGGTGACATCATGACGGATGCCATATGAGGTGACATCATGACGGATGCCACATGTGGTGACATCATGACGGATGCCACATGAGGAGACATCATGACGGATGCCACATGAGGAGACATCATGACGGATGCCACATGTGGTGACATCATGATGGATGCCACATGAGATGACGGGAGACATAATGACTGGTGCCACATGTGGTAACAGGAGGCGTCATGACGGGTGTCAAATGTGGTAACAGAATTATCATTACAGGCGCCACATGTGGTGACGGGAGACATCATAAAACTTCTGATGAATGGCTATTACAAATTCATATAAAGGTCCCTTTTTGTATTTTTGTTAGCTTTATAAAACTTCTGATGATCGACTATTATGAATTTATATAAAAGATGATAGGCCATTTTGTGTTTGTGTAAACTTTATATAGATTATGATCAGCTATTATGTATTTATTTGAACTATATATAAGCGATGATAAGCTATTATGTGTTGATATGAACTATATATAAATGATGATAAGCTATTATGTGTTGATATGAACTATATATAAACGATGATAAGCTATTATGTGTTGATATGAACTATATATAAACGATGATAAGCTAGTATGTGTTGATATGAACTATATATAAACGATGATAAGCTATTATGTATTTATATAAACGTCATAAGCTATTATGTATTTATATAAACGATGATAGGCTATTATGTAATAAACAATATTTTTATACATAAACAATGATCAGATATTATGTATTTCATGATATAAGTTGTACATAACCTTTATGTGCGTACATTGTAATCGTTTCGGTACCAAAACGACATGAATTCTGTCTGATGTTTTAGTCATCCATTTTTCATATATATTTGTAAATATTTATTCTTTATTATTTCTCAGTTTATATTTGCGTCTGTTTCTCGTGTGTCTCAGTGGTGAAATTGGTAAATGTATTTTATATGAAGAAGTATCTATATAGAAGTAACTGTTCGATCACTTCTCAATTGTTTCTAAGAGAAAAAATAGAAATATATGTCGATAAGCACTCAAACAATACAGTAAGCAAAATACTTAATTAGAAAAGCAATTTAACTTCTGTAATTTTGGATAAATATTTATTAAATTAAAGGATATTTATAATATTTCTTCTAATGTTTCACCGTTACGACACTTGAAATAGGCGTCTAAGTAGAATAGAAGGCTGGCAACCAGCTCAATTATTTCCTCACGGAAGAGCATTAGGGCCATGCAGAACAAAAATTAATTTCGTTTTTTCGTGTTATTATCTCGAAATTTCGAGTTATTAAGTCTAAATTTCGAGTTATTATCTTGAAATTTCGAATTATTAACACGAAAAGACGAAATAAATATTTTTCTACATGACTACATGGCTCTTCCGTATAAGACATCTTAGAGATAAAAATTATGATTTTTTTTTTTTTTTTTATAAATGCACGGTGTTATCTTCTGGTATATTAGTTACTTTGTATAACTCTGGTAACTAATAATTACTAGAGTAATACTAAGTAACTTTTATAATATAGTAACACAAAGTAACAATTAAAGTAGAGTAATACAAAGTAACAATTATACCAGAGTTATACAAAGTAACAATTATACTAAAATAATACAAAATAACAATTAAACTAGAGTTATACAAAGAAATAGTATTAGTTATTTATACATAAAATGACCAAGTTTGCAGAGAAAGACATAACTAACCAGTGTTCTGGTTTTAACTTAAGGTGAAGTAACCAAATAAAAAAATGGCAACGAAAGAAAAAATACAAAAAAAAACACACACACTTCATCGAAATCCGGAAAATAAAACTAGCAAACTATAGATCTATAGTATATTGAGTGACCGGGTGGCGCAGTGGATAGCGCACTTGCCTTTCACCAAGGCGACCGGGGTTCAATTCCTCGATCGGACGTTGGGGTCACCTGCCCGACACGTTGGTTTTCTCCTGGTACTCTGGTTTCCTGCCACATTAAGAGCACCTGCGCGGTAAAATCCGGCCCAACAAGAGTGATTAAAATAAGTTTAGATAGCTTGTTTCATAATTGTTGTAAAGGGAATAAAGTTTATATAGAATATAGGATGGCGTTGATAAGAAAAAGACAGAACACATGGCAAGGACGGTTAAGGATCCCCGTCTATCAGCAGGCAAAACATACGATAACTCGATTGTAGTATTTGTCATACATTCAGTACACCTCGCCCCGGCCGCCTTAGTTTCGTTTCTGTTAAACGGTAGCACGACTGAGCTAGGGTACTACCGTTGACAAGGAGGACTCAGTTCACCAGAGCTAAATTGTAGTGATAAAAAATCCATGATTCGACTCTGAATCTGACCCCCATTGTAGTTGTATTCTTACACTCAGGACACTGTTTACCCACCTTCATTATTTTTTTTCCATTAATATAATCTTCCCCTACCCTGAGGGTATGACAGAGAAATCTCCAACCCGATGGGTGATGTTTTTTCCCGCCTAAAACAGGAGACACACATGTGAAGGGTGGGAGAAAATTTAATCCGAAATGTATGTAATGTTAGTTTTTAAACAGAATAACCGATTCTTTTTTTAAATTTTACCTTTTAAAACAGCTTGTTAGTTGCCAATTTTTTATGAAGTATGAAAAGCAAACACTCACTAGGATTGCATATTAATGTACACAAGATGTAATACCTGTACTCTCATTAGTAATTTTAATGTCATTATTATAGAAAAAAAACTTTGCTCTAAGCATGAATGCTTAGAAATTAACATGTTCCAACTTTTTACACACAGAACTGAACACTGTTTCCCCACCGCCATTATTTTTGTTTATAAATATATCCGCAATGTATGGTTCTCTTTTAGAAATGACTTATCGTTGCTATTGTCATGCCGTAACTTTAGTTATGCATTTCAAAAGTTTCCAGTGTATAATTAGATTATTTTATAATTAGATTTTATAATTAGATTATTTTATAATTAGATTATTTTATATTTTATAATTAGATTATTTTATAATTAGATTATTTTAAAGCAACGGTACAGGGATCCTCAACCACAAATCGGTTTAAAACAATTTCTGAAATGTTCTGGAAAATATTGTTAAAACGTAATTCATACGAAGACTGCATAGGAAGAGCATTGATAAAAATAACAATAACAATTCGAGGTTCTTATATACCGCTTTATCAAACCTAATTTGTAGGTCGTCTCAAAGCGAATCACAAATTATTATCCGTGGTTATAGGGACTTTGCAACCAGACAATATCTTCCTTAACTCCCTGGGGAGCATTATTACAGCCGGTGCTGCCATTTCGGCGCTCACAGCTAGCATTCAACAATTCTAGCACTGCGCAACCACTCTACTCATTTACAGCTGAGTAGACTGGAACAGGCGAAGTAAAGTATCTTGCTCAAAAATACAACACAGTGCTGTGACGTGACTTACCCTTCGGTCACGAGCCCGGCGTCCTACCACTAGACTACCGTGCCTCCAGATTTAGCATTGTTGCCACGCTAAGTAAGAAAACATTGTAAATAAGAAAATATTAATTCTGTATGGCAGCAATGCGTTAATGATTGAAAGACAATTCATAACAATTTCACATGAAACTTATAATATTAAAGTGATAGGTGTATCATCCTGAAAGGTTTGCGGCTCCATAACGGAATCGGTGTTACAGTCGTGGCCTTCACCTTTAACATAGCAAGCGCTTGAATCTTCTTGGTTGTTCTTATTTCTTTGGTTCCTATTTAATTGTTCTTGGTTTTGGAATATATCTTGGTTACAATTTGTATTGTCGGCGGACATTTCTCCGTTTCTGGTTTTATGGTGATCTACATTTGTCATTAATGTTGCATTGTCTTGGTGTCCATCTTGTTTAAGGTGCACGTCTTCATCATTTTCAAAACTTTCGTTTATCACTGCGAGTCTTTCCTGGGAATCCTTGGGATCTACTTCTGCAGAGGTCAGAATGGGGGTTTTATCAGACTGCTTGCTCTGTGCGGAACCGTCACATGGAACAGCATGGTCTTCTGAACGGTGAGATTCGTGGTTTCGTTGCTTCACGCAGTCGGCTATCTGTACATGTTGTGTTGGGTTCTGTTGTTTTCTCGTACGGACTACCACTTGGTCATAACCATCATTATCGTCCGCTAAACCTCTTTTAATATGCAAATAGGCGTCTTCCATATCCGGAGTACATTCCATGTGTTTATTTTTATCTGTGACTCCCGCGGACCCAACGCCTACCTGGGCACACGTGAGATACATGCTAGGAGATACACACCTCTCATTCCCAGCAAACTGTCCACTTCCTTTACTGTCCGTCCGTTCCGAGTTATTTGTGCTTATCCCGCAGTCGGGTACGGTTTCCGCACATGTTTTATCAGGGTGACTACCGAGGGTATTCGGCGTATTGTTAACTCTGCGCGGGAGAGGTGGTTTTGTATCTTTTCTAGTCCAATCGCTGCCATGATTATCAATGTGTAATTTGTTCGATTTCGGCGATTTCTCACCGATGTAGAATTCTGCATTAGGTCTGGAAATATGTTGATCGATCTTGTTTTCACTTGTGACCGCGCGAACGTTTGTGACATCCGCTCTTCTGGCGGTCGAACTCGGCTCGTGGATGTCTACCTCAACTCTTACAGTTTCTCCAAGATGTGAAGCTCGATCCAGAGTATGTCGTCTCGTATCACTTGTTCCAGTGTCAGTGTTCGGTCGTTGTCTCCAGCTGGCCTTGAATTTGTGGTTTTTGAACATGTTATTCTGGAAGCTAAACGTCTCGTACCCTCCCACTTTAGAGGACACAGGTAGACTGTGGCTCTTCCCGCTGTTCCGTCTTACATCCGGGGAACCAATTCTGAACCTTTTACCGTATCTATCCAACTTTAGATCTGACGTGATGTCATAATATATTGGATCTGCGTCATCTTCATTATAGCCATCTTGCTCCCCTTTTCTTGTATTAGCGTTTACGGAGTCCAGATCCGCACATTTTTCCCAAACAGACTTCGTGACCTTCACATCATGACCTCCAAGTTCAGTGTTTTTAGTATCCCTGTCAGATTTTGTACCATTACAATTGTTGTTTGCAGGTCCGATGTTCTTTAAGTCCCCATCAGATATAGTGCCCTTTACATTGTCTCCCACAGGTGTCGTGCTCGGAGAATCTCCATCAGAAATCGGCCCCTTTGAATAGTCTACCCCTAAATTCGTGGTGTGAGAATCTTCGTTTGATTCCATGTCATTTAAAAAGTGTATTTCAGTTTTAAAATTTTGAGAATCTGCTTCAGACTTCGTGTCTACATACAGATTTGTATCACATTCTATATTTTTAGTCTGATTTCTGTCAGTGTTGGCTT
Organism: Chlamys rubida; assembly: GCA_032359455.1. Lineage (NCBI taxonomy): Eukaryota > Metazoa > Mollusca > Bivalvia > Pectinida > Pectinidae > Chlamys > Chlamys rubida. The sequence continues at coordinate 8,466 of JAUMHH010218600.1, forward strand.
CGTTGGTTACCTCCACAGTAGAACTGACATCACGAGATTTCACGAGGATTTGCGTGCCGGTTATGCTCGGTACGGTGGGTGGTTTTGTAACAGTTTCTTTTTCTTCCTCCAAGTTTTTGCAGTCAGTTCTGCCAATTTTCGGTGAAGAAATGTCACTTTTGCCTTCGTCAGGTTTTGTTTTGCAGGTCGTTTCTTTGCTGGACTTCAGAAGATCCCAAGGATAAATGAGATTGTCCGGCAGTCGCGGTATATCTGAAGTATACTCCTCTTTTATGCTCGGAATCTTGGCGTAGTATTCTGTATCGGAAGAGGAATCCGAACTAGTTTCACTGTCACTTGTTTCAACATCCACGCTCTCTCCCATGTCGAAATCTTTCAAACGGTATTGGTCATAGACTTGGTTAATATTTTTTGGAAGAGTTATCTCCCTTCCCGTGAGAAAATTTCCTTGATTTTCAGATCGTTCGTGGTCAAGTGTATTCCCCGGGTCTGTCGACGAAGCTCCTGCATAAAACAAATTCCGAGTTGTTCCGAATTGAGGAAGTGGTTTGCGATTAGATATTTTGGGCGGCTGTAGGGAGTGGAAGCCATTTGTAAATGTTGGTCTTCCGGTTAACAAGTTCCGTTGATGCTTTCTAAAAGTGAAATTGTCCTGGATGATTTTCCGATTGAGGAACGGAATAGCCATGCATCCGGCGTGATGACCTTGAACTTTCAAGTGCACGTAAAGGTCACTGTTGCAGCATGGGAGACCACAAGTGTGTCCTGGAGGGTCGTGTGCAAACTGCGAATGTTCGGAGTAGTATGAGGAGACGTTTAGGCGGTGATTTTTTTGTCTCTGCAAAATAAATATCAATATTTGAATTTTTAATCAATATTGCTTCCGGGGTATTGCGATTTTTTAAAAATCTAAAACGAAATAAATTTAAACCGCGTACGAAAAATCACGTGAAATTTGTCATTCAGACTAGAAGTGAAGCACGTGTGAATTTCGTTAAATTAACGTTTGTAAACAGAACAAAGAACCGAACAAAAATTATATGGGCTTGGCAAAACTAATTTACCAATTTTACCACTGAGACACGCAAGAAACAGACTAAAATATAAACTGATAAGAAAAAAGAAAGAATAAATATTTACAATTATATATACATAAAAAGAGATGATTAAAATTCATAGACCTCTATTCAGTAGAACAAATGTAAAGTAATGTAACAGTGGATGTTTAATTACAACGGGCCAGACAGGAATTCGAACCCAAAACCTGCAAAACCTAGGCCGATGCTCTAACAAAAATAAAATTTCCAAAGATGAAATGAGCAAATGTAATCGACAACAGTGTTCCGAGTGTAAAATGTAAGAGCCAAACTAGAGTACGACCTCGTTCTGGACCTCCGAGCGTTACATACGGTCGTTCTAACACACTGAACTTCTGTAGCCATGAACCTTCCTCGTGCTCAAAGCATGGATTCTGTCCTTAACACATCCATTGATACAATATACAATATATATGCATACATGTACTAGCTGAAAATGTGAATTAATATGCAAAAGGAAAATAAAAATATTTCAAATGGAAAAAAATAAAAATATATATTGTTAACGATACATGTCCCGTAATTATTAACGACAGTATGATCCAATATGGCCAATGGATCCCCTGTAACACATATCCATTGGATGGATTTTACCAGAAACAATACATAATGAGGTAAGTTGAGCAATAACGACACTGCAGACAATGTTTTTTGTCAATCTTTCATCGATCGGTTCCTTCGTAAGGACGCAAAATCAAGGACACACGGAACAGTTACATAACAAATGTAAATGTTTAGGTCGAAGGTAATTACATCATCAAATATGGCAAGCGAATTCAAACAATTAGATGATCGTGAGATGCATTTGATCCGATTTACTAGAGTCAGATAATTAAAGTAATAACAAGTGCGTACGAAGGGTGTACAATGTAATTTGTCAAACTCAGGATAAACACATTCCTCTGTCAAAAGACATCAGCAGAAAACACAAGGAACAGCTCCAATATACATGTACATAGTTTATGTTACTATGATGAATATAACTTATCAGCATCAAAATAACGCAGCATGCTACCTATTAATCACTTACGACCTTTATCATATTTCTGCGTGTCATATGTTCGTTAAATATCAAGCTAAGTTTATGAATGTTTAAGAATAAGGACTATATTAAAATTTCATAAAGTATTTGCTAATTAAGCCTTTTTTACAAAATTATTTGTATCGTTTTTTGAAATTCTTATTAAATAGCAAACAATATTTTCATATTTACGTTTTTTGCACTGCATATGGAATAATTGAAATAAACAATGTTGTGTTAACAATGAGGACCATGGAAACATAAAGACCACAGGCAGAAAACCTACCTTTGCAGACGCCGATCAAAATCACAGCAGTACATAGTGCCAGCATCGTACTAGTTTTCATGATGTCGTCGGTATACCTCTTACTCACTTACGGACTTCATTACTAGTAAGCGTACTCCTTGCTGTGTATCTATCGATTTAATCATTTACAGTGACAGCTCGACGTGTACACCTTCAGAAGGTAAAGGGTTATCTGTGATTTAAATTGTGTGGCCTGTAGAATTTTACAATATCGGATTTTGTTAGAGTCTTGCACGATTTACATTAGAATAAGCGTTTTTTATTGAGATTTTACTATACTACACAATATGGGAAGAGAATGTCGGCCGAATAATTGTATAATATATATTTTGATGCCAAAAGCAATAAAATGACATATTCCACTTATCATGCAGATTTATCCGCAAATCAGTAATTGTAAATATGCTTTGTAAAACAAACCATTATTTAAATTTGTATTATATGTTATGTGGTTCCCTTTATCATATTGTTTTGTGTTATGTTGATTTCAATTTCGAATCAATGAAATTACCAAAAATATAGAAATATTCGAGAGAGATCAAAACTCCATTGTCCAGTCTAAGTATTTTGGTTATGTAATACAAGTATTAATATGTTGATGACATGGCTCTGTGAAAACCTCTCGATGATGACTTACTATTTCATGGAATGTCAATGTATCTTTTGTATCAAGTCCCTCACCACATAGTTTTCTCTTTCTTCGTTTGTTTACTTGTACCGTGAGTACATGTATTATCAAATATTGGTCATTTATAAGGTCACTTGTTAGTTAGAAAGATGAGAAGGATTTATATAAGTACAATGTACACAGTACTTGTTTCCTCGTCAGGTTTGCTAATGTGATTTGTACTATTCATGTCATGGTTATTACTTAGATAAATACAGTTTAAACCAAATTGCCAAATAATGTCTTAATTATCAAAATAATCAAATGAAAAGTTAAGCGGGTTTAAGTCTACAAAATGCTGTATTAAACTTTATTTTTACATAACCTTGCACAAGCTTCAGTACAAAGCGCCTAAAGATACTCTAGTAAACTCCGGCTCCAGGTATAACAAACGGGTACATTGGTTTTAATTGAGACATAAGGATTGTAAATTGTTTTCGTCGATCTAATGGGACTAATTCAACATGATTTGCTTCGCAGTCAATTTAATTAGTCCCAAGTCCAAATAAGATTAAAACCCTAGGAAGTCGTCAAAAGCAAGATTCAATCCTTTCGTTGTAAAGAAACATGATGACGGTGCCACATGTGGAACAAGAACCGGAACATCTGGTTCTCACCCCTGTTTGCTATGAAGGCTATTGATTTCTTCCCTTTATTTCTGATGTGAATCTGGTTCCTATATCTGTCGGTCTGCCTTGTACTCGGTGTGGGTTGGTGATGTGAACCTGGTTCCTATATCTGTCGGT
>JAUMHH010218611.1:0-12302 GCA_032359455.1 Chlamys rubida
GTCATGCTGTTTAACTCAATCTGACAGTTTGTTGTTGTTTATCATAGGGATATTCATTTGATAGCAGATGGTATCGGAGACAAGTTTGCTACCATGCTCCAGTGGTTTACTATGTGCGTAGCTGCTTATGTTGTTGCGTTTCTGTCGGGTTGGAAACTTGCCCTGGCGACGGCTGGCTTCTGTCCAGTTATCATTGTAACCGGGGGATCCTTAGTAAGGGTAGGTACATTTTATATAAAGGAAATGCATATCTTGTAGTACGTTAATGTACATTTTGTAGTAAGGTTATGCACATTTGTAAGTAAGAGTAAGTTAATTTGGTAGTATAGATATGCAGATATTGAGTTGAAGGTGGTAGTATATTTTGTACAGTATAATTAGAGTAAATGCATTTGTAGTAAGATGGCATACATTTTGCAGTCAAGGGAAATAATTACGAACATTTTGTAGTAGGGTATGCATATGTTGTGATATTAACCAGTTAAGTTTTGTACTCTTTGGGACCAGAATAGTTTGTTCATTTGTTCAGATGTATATAGCAATAAGCTTTATTGATACAAAGACGCTTTTGATTGCTAAACAGTTCATGCGAAATTTAGCCAAGGAAGAATCCGACGCTTATTCCAAAGCAGGTTCTGTAGCAGAGGAAGCCCTAGGAAACATAAAAACAGTGATGGCCTTCAACGGACAAAGAAAAGAGTGCGTTAGGTAAGACAGATAGTCTAGCAGGGGAACTTACTCCCGTAACTGTAAGCAAAATGTGTTACCATGCTTATTCGTACACTGAACATACTTATTGACTCCTACGTTACATTGATCGTCTATCCAATGATAAGTTTAGCGCCTTGACGTCTTCGTTACATTGATCGTCTGTCCAATGATAAGTTTAGCGCCTTGACGTCTACGTTACATTGATCGTCTATCCAATGATAAGTTTAGCGCCTTGACGTCTACGTTACATTGATCGTCTGTCCAATGATACGTTTAGCGCCTTGACGTCTACGTTACATTGCTCGTCTATCCAATGATAAGTTTAGCGCCTTGACGTCTACGTTACATTGATCGTCTATCCAATGATAAGTTTAGCGCCTTGACTTCTACGTTACATTGATCGTCTATCCAATGATAAGTTTAGCGCCTTGACTTCTACGTTAAATTGATCGTCTATCCAATGCGAAGTCTTTCTTCTTGATTTGTTAGGTACAATAGTCACCTATCCCTTGCTAAGTCTAATTCTGTCAAGAAAGGTGTCCTGGTAGGACTCAGTGGCAGTGTGCTTTGGCTGTTACTGTTTGGAGTTCTCGCTGTTACATTTTGGTACGGAGTCAAACTAGTACAGGATCAGGAAAATGGATTTGATCCAGGAAATACGCTCACGGTAATTCATTTTGGTGCTGTATAAAAGTACAATTTTTTCATCAATCATTGTCTTACAGAAAGTCTAAATTCTATATATTTTCTTTTATCGAATTCCCGTAATGATGTAAAACGAATGTCAGGTTCTGATAGAACAGAGTACAAGAACGTGTAGATAATCTGCTATTACATTAAATATGTTTCCTAGAAGTGCATTATTAATATTTTGAATACAATAAATACATTACTTATTGTAACATGCAATGATTGCAGATATTCTTTGTGGTGATATCTGGGTCCCTGTCCCTCGGAAATGCCTTCCCTACTCTCGAGATTCTGGCTAATGCCCGTGGAGCTGCACAGAGAGTCTACGGGGTCATTGAACTTACCTCCGAGATAGATCCTGTCTCAACAGAAGGCAAGACACTGGAGAATTTCGAGGGTAACATTGAGTTTAGGGACGTCTTCTTTGACTACCCTGCCCGTCCAGATACATCGGTGAGCTGCAGTGTATACATGTAGTTAGTTTGTTTATCATAACAAGCTTACAGCATACAGCTGGGGAAATATTCGGTAACCATTACAAATATTCTTTTGGTAAAGAAAACAAATATAAGAACGATTAAGACAGATACTTCTGTGCTGGATCGCTTATGGTATTTACAATACAAGCAAACAAGATTCAGACATATTATTAATAGCTTAGATTTTTTGTAACAGTTTCTGTATACAGCACTGTAAATTGAATCTTTTTCCACAAAGAACTACACATTTTTACGACAATTTGGATCATTTCGCCAAATACAGTTATTAAAGCTAGAAAATGTTGGTAAACAATACATTAGACTTGGTAACATTTCGTAGAAAAGTATTCATACCCAATTGACAGGTACTGCAAGACCTGAGTTTAAAGGTCAGCGTGGGTCAAACAGTGGCGTTGGTTGGATCGAGTGGGTGTGGCAAAAGCACAGTGATACAGCTGCTACAGAGGTTCTATGACGCAGACTTTGGTGAGGTAGGTGACATACCTGGTATTTGTGGTCATGTTTTATTGAACTTTTGGATATTTTTAGTATCATGCGAAGTATACTACAACAGAAGAGTTAGTTCATATTGCTGCTTTTGTTACCTGATGTCAACAGACACACATTCGTGACAAAAATATCCTTGAACTAGAACGACAATGCCTTTGTTATACCTTAGTTACCCCATTGATATCTCAATTATGTTATGTTTACTGTGTCTCTCTGAATCGAACAACGGAACGTTTAAACATGAGCTCCGTTACTTGATATTTCAAATGATTATTTTACGACACAAGAGGGTTAACACTCGTGGTGGACTAATATTGTTCAAGGTTGGCACTAGCATTGAGGCTGAAGTTTATTCCGGCATGATCTTCATAAAAACTAATTTAAAAACAATATATCTCATGAAGCAAAACTATAGGATTTCTAGCTGTAGCCAGAGGTTTCCTTTTCTTACTATATTTCGGAACAATATATAAACCTAAAGGGGATTCAGTCAATTGTGTACTTAGCTTGACTTTCGGTACGACTTAAAATTCATGAATAGGTGCTGCCTTGCATCGTATCTATAATAAATAGTTGTAGTCACCAATTTATTACTAATTCAACAGGTGTTGCTGGATGGTAATGAAATTAGTGCTTTAAACGTGAACTGGTTGCGAAGACAAGTTGGCGTGGTTAGTCAAGAGCCAATTCTATTTGCCACCACAATCGCTGAGAATATCCGGTATGGACGACTCGAGGTCACCATGGAGGAAATCAAGACAGCTGCTCGGGAAGCCAATGCTCACGAGTTTATATCTGAGTTTCCAGAGGTGAGATCTAACTTACAAGACAGTATGGCATGTCTCATAGGTCATAGGTCTGACTTTCCAGAGGTGAGATCTAACTTACAAGCCAGTATAGCATGTATCATATGTCATACATTGTATATATGAGCTTCCAGCGGTGAGATATAACTTACAAGCCAGTATGGCATGTCTCATATAGCATAGCTCTGCGTTTCCAGAGGTGATATCTAACTCACAAGCAAGTCGGACATGCCTCATAAGTCATATTCAAAAATATGGTTCAGTAGTCTGGAAGAATGATATCGACTGATGCCTCAAGAATTCTAATAAACAACTAAATTGTAATGAATTTATTGATGCCTTCTTTGTATTAAAGTTACGTGATCTAATTTTCGTTATTTATGAGAAATGAAAGTTGAGTAAACAATATTACTCTGAGGGTTGGTTCATCAAATTTTAATTGACAAGTATAAGTAAGGTTAAAAATAACGATGCAATCATACGATACTGTAATTACATTACATTAGGGCTATGAAACATTAGTGGGAGAGAGGGGTGCCCAGATGAGTGGAGGACAGAAGCAAAGAATAGCCATCGCCCGGGCTTTAGTCAGAAGCCCCAAGATTTTACTACTCGACGAAGCTACATCAGCTCTAGACAACGAGAGCGAGGCTGTTGTACAGAAAGCGCTCGAGAAAGCTCAGGAGGGACGCACAACCATTGTCATTGCTCACCGGCTGTCGACCATTCGTAATGCAGATATTATCTATGGCATAGATGAGGGGCAAGTTATGGAACAAGGCACACATGATGAGCTGATGCAGGAGGATGGGCTGTATTGTCATCTCGTTAATCAACAGGTATTTAAACACAAACAATTTCTTTCAGTGGGTAATATACCGGGGACTTTAAGTTTTGTTTTAATTCAAAGATACATATTTGATTTACCTGAAATTATTATATAAGGCATTAAATAACTTTGTTGAAGATCGTTTGTCCATCCTTTTTGTAGCAACGAGCAATGGCTGTATTGACGGTCAACCAATATGTAATGTACTGAAAGTAGCAAAGATAGAGCAGGAAAATTGCCATCCGAAATATGGAGGTATTTCAAACAAAGTTTGAATAATGAATTTGCATGTAGCTTCTAAGTTTAGATTAAATGTCACATTCTAAATAAAACCTTATAATTGTCTGCGAGTTTCAGTCAATTTTTTGATGTTATTGTAGGATGGCAAAAAATTATTCTTCGGCAAAGTTTAAGAAAATCCTAGCCTAAAACATCTTCCCTTGTCTAATGCTTCTCATATACATATTGAAATGTTATGTTTACATGAAATAAGAGAGGTAAACACCTGTCAAGTTCAGCGACGATGACATTGCCTAACCAAGATTCATAAAACCTTCAGACAATCCAGAACGGCTTACACAAGAGCAGTTTTAAAGTAGTGTACCATGAAAATGATGTGTACACAAATATGTGTAAATATGTAATTTCACGCAAATGTCCTGTTAGAATTTCTTTAATTTACAAAATTATCTAGAAAAAATCTAAGCATTTATTTGGTCAGGAAAACCAAACCGGTCCATCTCTCCCTCGTCTTGTTCTTTGTCTGAAATGAGGTTTATCTAAACATGGCAGGTGGTCGTGTCATATATATATACACACATACAATGCGGTATTACGCCTACATATACATTGAATCATACTTACATGTCAGGTTTTTAAGGAAAACAAATGTGGTTTTTATCTTAACCTCTATGATTCACAAAATCTAAGTACAAAAGTCGGCCTTCTACCCACCGAACAGGCTCTCATTCTATAAAACAATATCAATATCATAATTATTTATTGATGAGTGTTTAAAGAGAAAACACTTTGTTTCAGAGTCACCATTCGGACGTAGCTGAAGAAGGTATGTCTATTTAATTATGTGACTATCAGGCCGATCTTGTGTTATTCCTTTGCTTGATTGAAATGACTTCCAGGAAGTTATAATTCACATATTGAATTGTTTTGATGTGTGATGGTTACGGTGATTTCTAGTTTGTGATGAAAAACCTTTATACCAAGATTCGGTAAGTGTCCGACTTGCATCAAAGCATGGTAATACTAAGGCTGCCTTTGCTTGTCAGCTGGTGAGTTATCATAATTATGAATGTCATTTAGGTCTGTTGGGACTTATGTGTAGGTTTCTACACTAATTATATGTAAGCCACTTATGATTTGCCTTTAATTCGAGCAAAAGTAACGCTGTAAAAATAAACGAATTTGGTGAATGTGACTGAATAATGATTAAAACAAATATTTCAATCATACTTCAGTGGCTGATGAGCTTAAGTGTGAAATGTTTGATTACAATGATGAAGAAGATGACAATGATGAAGAAGATGACACATTCGTCGACGAGGTTCATCCCCATTCCAGCAACATCGTCGTATCACAACATTACAAGAGGAGACCGTCGATGTTTAATCAGAGGAAGCCATCGATGTTAGATCAGAGAAGGCCGTCGATGTTTAATCAGAGGAAGCCGTCGATGTTAGATCAGAGGAGGCCGTCGATGTTTAATCAGGATTTTATATCGATGTTAGATCAAAGGAGGCCGTCGATGTTTAATCAGGATTGGACATCAATGTTAGATCAGAGAAGGGTGTCGTTGTTAAATCAGGAAAATGTTGATGAACAGGACGTGGAAATGGTAGTTATTATGTTGTATGGGTTAAGTGACCACTGAAATATAATCAATATTGCATGTGCTACATCTGGAAAATACAGTTATGACTAGCTAAGCTTTTCCTTTTTGGCATGTAATTTAAATTAATTGAATAGAATTCATTATCATTAGTGAGTCTTTAGTGAATTAGTGATGTCGGTTGTCTACTTTCTCCCAAAACGCATAGTAAATTATTTCTAGACTGGTACAGTGACAAAGTTACAGGCCTGCCCAATAGGTAGCCGCTGTAATAAATGGTTCTCCCATGTATGTAGTAGACTGAAAAAGTTAAGTTTTATTCAAGTAAGTTATGTTAATTTCTGCACATTCGGCTTTTATTAAAAGAAGCCATATATCGCCGGTTGTAGTAGTTATTCCACGACGGAAGCCGCACTCTTTTGTCTGTGATTAAACTACTCTTACTTTGTCTCATTAAGATTGAAATTAAAGAAGAGGATGAAGAAGAAGATGTTCCTGAGGTGTCTCTTGGAAAAGTTCTTCGTATGAACTCGCCAGAATGGTACCTACTTTTAGGTGGATGTGTGTGTTCCACATTGGTTGGAACGGTACTGCCAGTTTTGGGCCTCGTTTTGGCAGAGTTTCTTAAAGTAAGTACCTCTCATGTTAGAGTTTTTCTTCGTAGTCTCAGTGTAAGTTAACCCAGTTTCCGATCTTTTCCTATTAGAGTTTCTAGCTTGAATACAGTCTGTACTTGCATCTGTTGTCCTAACAGGGGTGTTTCTTTCTGTCAAATGGTTGGATCTATGTTCGCGATAGTGTTATTGCTATATTATCACTGTTTCAGGTTTTCTCGATACCCAAAGAGGAGCAAACAGACCAGGTTAACCTGTTACTTGGCAGTGTGATGGCCATCGCCGTCGGCAACGCTGTTGTTCAACTAATTATGGTAAAATTGCCACACTTCTCCTGAATGTCTTTTACGTTCTTCTAACTAGTAGCGGCAGACCAGAGTTAACATAGTGTAATGATGAGATTACAAAAAACGTATCAACTACCAATTTTTCATATGTGTGATATTTACTTTTAACTAGAAATTTAAAAGTTATATTACAACACTTCACAATTATTAAGTTAATAAACCAAATAAGGTAAATACATGTCTTACATACATATATAAAGAATTTGTCTTTATACATTTACTCGTACAACTGGTTCTATATCAGTTTGTTCAAATAAGCAAATTTAATTACATACAATTTGTTAATCTAGTAAAGCAGATGATGTGTCCGTGTTTTGTAGAATTGAGATATACTTTTGTATCCCAACAGAGCATATGTTACTCCACAGCTGGTGCACGGTTAACTGCTCGGTTTAGGACGCTTGCATTTAAATCTATAATGTGGCAGGTAAGTAAATAAGTTAAAACAAGCGAAACAGTTTTACAGGTTTTAAAGAAAATTCCTCTGCGGTAAAGAAACAATTATCAATATCACGAAAAAATTTCAATTTTATCAACAAAAATGGTATTAATTCTTTGTTTGGAATGACTATGCATCTTTTCTAATGACGATGGTGCTCCGTGTATTCTAATTGAGCAATTAATGTTGATACAAAATTCTCTTTTAAACAGGACATTCCATTTTTTGACGATCCCAAGAACCGTGTGGGAGCACTGACAACCAGACTGGCGCGTGACTGTGGATTGGTACAGGGGGTAGGTATACACTGTGATTGTAGCTTGAAATAATAAATAATTGTAAGTTGGAGTGGGAAATATTTATTCATATGGTATCTTAGTAGCAAGGAAATATTAATCATGGTGGAACCTTTCTAGAAGAGAGATTTTAATTCCTATAATGGTTTCTTGGTAGGGAGGACATTTCAGAGTGATAGTATCTTGGTAGAGAGAAGATTATCATTGTGATGGTATCTTGGTACAGGGGATATATGTATTTTGACCTCCGCGGTATGCCTTGGTTAGGTTTTCATTGTAATTGTTGAATAAATAGTTGATACGTATTGTGTTGACAGCTTGGTAGGTATTCATTGAGATGGTCGTTTTGTACACGATAGATTGTTTCAGAGTAGATATCCATGATGCTTATAGCTTGGCACGTGAATGATAAAAAACAATATGAATGAGTTGCCATTGATTTGTTAATGGTATAAGTTTACGCGTATCTATCAGTAGTTTGAAGAACCTGTCCTAAACGAACTTAATAATACATGCAGTTTAAATGTTATTAACACAATCATGTTTTCTCATTGTATCCAGGCTGCAGGCAACAAGCTTGGAGCAGTCCTGGAGTCTCTAGCAACTGTTACCGCCGCTCTGGTCATTGCATTCATAAACAGCTGGAGGTTGACCCTCGTGATCTTTGCATTTATGCCCTTAACGGTTTTGTCAGGTGTTATGCATGTTAAAATGATGACAGGCTTTTCTAAGGGAGATAAAACTGTCACTGAAGAAGCAGGCAATGTAAATACAATGGATAGCAGAAATGAAACTATAGCAAAATTTCCTGAATAATCAATATATCACAATATTAAATAAATAAGTTTGCAAGTTACCATTGTCAATGAATAATGAAAGTAAATACACTCCAATAACCCTCGCACCTAATAGTCAATGTATCAAGGATGTCAATACATAAAAACACTTATTACATAACACAAGTTATGGCATCTCAGTGGTCTATACATCACCATTTTCATAACATATACAATTGCATATAGTTGTAGTTAATGTTGTTAATAATTATGCCACATGGGTAATTTATGTCAAAAACTTTAAAATGCTTCCTTTAAAGGTCCTTAAAGCCACTTTCACACCGCTTAAATTGAAAATCCTGGACCAATATTTTGCAGGTCATTACAGTAACACAAATTTTTTTTCAATCAGTTGTAAGTAACAATAATTAGGAATTTGTTCTAATAATTAGACCATGACCCTTGTTGAAAGTCAAAGATATAATATGGCATTACACACAACATTGAATAACTAGTGAGCCACACAGGTCCTTAACTTTTATGCAAAAACACTTCTCGAATTTGTAAATCTTCATCTGAATTTCTGACCAAATGTAAAAAAAAAGTTGAAATTACGCATAAAACAACACGCGACTGTTTACTATTTTAAAATGAAAGACAGTAGTTGTTTAGAGAGAGTAATCCTTTTTTCGATCTTACAGCTTACTAGTGAGGCCTTTAACAACATACGCACAGTAGCCTCCCTTACCCGGGAACAATCCTTTATTGACAAGTATAATAACCTCTTGAACGCCTTTTACGCGTAAGTACGAAGTATTCTAACATGACATATGCATGTAAGTTACTGCATCAATATAATCCCTGCAGCTCAAACAGATACGTGTTGGTTTTAGCTCTTATCAAGCATGTATATTAAGTAATTACCCTGTATTCAATTCGTTGTCCGAAGGGCTTTATTGTGTAAATTGTATGCAAGATATTTCGTTTAAAGTATTAAAATGATCATGATTTATTTTTGCTGTTTTATAATATAATAAATATAAAAAATACAATTTGAAAAGTGTGTTTAATAGTAAATGGACTTATCAAAATTCAAATACTTTATTGAAATTTCAGAAATGGTAAAAAGCGAAGTGTGCTCCAAGGGGTTATGTATGGTCTATCACAATCAATTATGTTCTTCGCCTACGCTGCCACGTTTACGTACGGAGGTTACCTTGTACAGTACGAAAACCTGCTATTTGAAAATGTGTTTAAGTAAGTAGACAACTTGCTGTGTTACATGTACTATGTCGCTTTTAATGCACGGATGGCTTTCCTCTTAAACCGCAACTAATTTGACTGGTGCCCCAACGGATAAATTTTCGTCCCACTGTGTAGCAATCATGTAATAGATACCCGGGCCCGTATTCATGAAACTATTCTCGTGTTATAACCCAGATTCAGATTACCCAATTTCTCGTTTTGCTGGAAAAATTGATAAAATATCATATTTAATCAATGATTTGGAAGAGATACTTCAAGCCGATTACCGTTTTAAATGTTAAAACTTTATTTTTTTACCGTTTCACATGATTTACGTTTTTTTTTTGTAAAAGTTGATTTGAGCACAGAATCGGTGCTTGAGCACTAGAGCGGTTTAATAAATACGGGCCCTGAATCTCGGTTGGACAAAAAACTTGTTTTTCAATTGACATGTACACTTGCATAATATTCACTCGACTCCAAATTCTCAATAACACATCACCATTTATTTTAAGGGAAATGTGATAAAAATACTCGAAAACTAGAAAAGATCCTAACGAATATGGTGTATTGGATAAGATTGTACATGAATATATAGGGTTTTACTTATATTTAGTAAACAAAGCACAACATGGTACATGTAGTTTATATCACGGTTAATATCAGAGTTGTAAACTAGTTTTAATTAGATTTATAGATCTCTTTCTTACAGTATACCTCAATGCTAATCCGACTATTTGTGTCTTTAGGGTATTTACTGCTATCACTTTGGGTGGCATTGCTATTGGACGACAGAGCTCCTATGCACCAGATTACAACAAAGGCAAACTGGCTGCATCTCGGCTATTCCAATTGATAGAGATGAAAGCCACAATAGATACAGCGAGTGAGGAGGGTAACGTTATGGTGAGTAGCATTGTATTAATATAGGATCTTACATGAGTTTCCTCAACCTCAGCTGAAATGAAAAAATCATTACGAGTTTCATAAATTTCATATTAATGAAAACGAGTGCAAGATCCTTTTTATCACATAATAAAGATTTGTTGCATTTATATGTGTAAAACGACAATTTGCATGCAACCTTGAAATGTAAAAAGCCGCCATTATGAATCCAGTGCGTAAGTCTGTGACGTCATGTACTTGTACTACATGTAGGCGTGACGTCACAATTGAAACAATTGAAACTAACAATCAATCACAGGGCTGATAGGTCATACTACATGGGTTGATACGCAAAAATACATGACATGGGTATATTCACGGGATAACAGTACATTATGTGATAAATGGTGTTTAGACATGCAAACTTGATCAATATTTTAGATAACCTCTTTAATGCTGCAATTTAACAGTTGATCTGGTGAAAATCTATCATTAGTAAGTCGAACATTTGTTGATGTATTGCTTGTTCTAACCCGTTCAGATCTGAATTAGAATATTCTAACAAAGATTTGTGTTTTATTACAAATATCAAACCCTGATCAAATTAACTGCATTCTGACCTGCTATTCATCTGACAGCCCTTGTTGGGTGATATTCTTTAACAAGAAAAAGATATATAAGGCCTAACCGAAGGTTTAGTTCGGTTTGTTTGTGTTTTACGTCCTATTAACAGCTATGGTCATTTAAGGACGTGCTAGATTTTGGTGGTGGAGGAAAGCCGGAGTTTCCGGAGAAATACCACCTGCCTGCGGACAGTACCTGGCGACTGCCCCACGTAGGCCTCGAACCCGCGACCCAGTGGTGGAGGGCTAGTGGTAGTAGAATGTCAGACGCCTTAACCGCTTGGCCACCGCAGCCCTCCTTATCGAAGGCACACTAACATGCATTTACAGGCAAATAGAATGAGTATTGTCTTTGCGAATATTCTTATTATAAACACTGACATAATGTGACAATGGATGTTACAGGATTTGTCTTTGAAAGAAAACAAGTGATTGCTTGCTCTTTTAAACTTTTGTCTGAAGTTGACAAATAGACAAATATCAAAATTACACGAGAGAATGTGAAACTGGTTAATTACAGGGTTCGCATGGACAGGTTAGACAGAACAGTCTTATTTAAATTAACCCAACATGATAATAATATAGGTTTTGTGTTACATGCATAATTAACATTTATTATTTCAGAGTGAGTTTCGTGGCAGTATATTACTTGATGACGTTCATTTCCACTACCCAACCAGGCCGGAGGTTGAGGTACTGCGTGGGTTATCCATGACTATCCAGCCGGGGGAGACAGTGGCCATTGTGGGCACGAGTGGATGCGGTAAATCTACTACGGTACTGCTGCTGGAGAGGTTCTTCGACCCGGAGGGAGGGTGTATTGTAAGTAATTCATTGATAGTGTCTAACACGTTTAACATTTACGTCAAACACTAGTAATACCACTGTTTAATATTTGTCTTTTGGACAGTAGTTATTAGAATTGCAAAACACTTATATACATTTGACGCTTTTATCGTTTTGCAATTACAAAAATGTTTTAAAGTAGAAATTGGATTTTGTGACCCTGACGCTGGCGCTATCAATGAATTATAAGGTCCCAGATGTAGAGTGCACTTTCTTCAAACTGCTGTTAAACCGATCATGTTCCAAAATGTTAATTTGGATTGTCTCCCCTCTTACAGCTAGCAGACGGTAACGACATAAAATCTCTGAATCTGAAGTGGTTCCGCAATCAGATAGGTATTGTTTCCCAGGAGCCCTGTC
>JAUMHH010218622.1:0-12300 GCA_032359455.1 Chlamys rubida
CATTGAGATCTAACGACATTGAGATCTAACGACATTGAGATCTAATGACATTGAGATCTAACGACATTGAGATCTAATGACATCAGCTATGAGTTCATGTTGTGGTGACCATTGCTCCATCAGTATACAAACTAAATGTTTGACATTCAGTTCCAGTTTCATAACTTTCGTTACGAGTTTGTGTTACCACAACATGAAATCCTGGAATCCAGCAGACTAGCTCCTCCTTCTGCCTGTAGATAGCCTACTTTGTAAAACTCTGATTTCACTTGATATTTAATATTTGGAACAAATGTACCTGATAAATTTCTTTACACTTGCAATTGGTAATACAGAAAAGATTTATAAAAAAGATTTTACATTTGATCTCCCAGTAAATCGGCTCTGTTGGTCTTCATTCAGTTTCTGATATATTTTAAAACTTTCACAAATATTTATAAACTTATCTTGAATCCTTCTCCAAAATATTGGTTTGGTTTTAGAGGAAAATGTGTTCTTTAAAATGCTTTCAGAAATTAAAGTGCCCAAACTAGCAACTTTAAGGTTTCAATGAATGTACTTTACACCAGACCAAACTGAAGACAATGGGTCAATCCCAAATGTAATGTTTGAAATTTTTTCAGATTTACAATTGTTTTCTTTATAACTGACTCGTAATGGCTCGTAAATTTGTGAAAGTTTTTGTTTTGTTTTTGCAAGATCATAAAAGATATATATATGAAATCAGGAATTTTGTCATCAATTTTATAGCTCTATCAAAATTCATGGAAATCACCAATTTCTTTTTGAAAGATGCACATCCTTCCATAATTCTTTTGTGATTCCATTATGCTCCATTCTGTTTGACAGATAAAACTGTAAGTAATTAACTTCAATACTAATTAGAGATGACAGTGCAAGTAAAATGATTAGTTGATTAATACATGTATTATACTAGAATCATAAACATCTAGGTACACAGTTTAACTTTATAAAAAATCTGTTTACAAATATTGAATATGCTAAAAAAAAAAAATCATGGTAATGTAAATCCATGTTTGTTAAAACAGAGTTGAACTGTTAGAAAAGAAATGACTACTGTTGTGAGAATTTTGTACCAGTAGTGACTTAAAATCAGCTATTGCTTTACAAAAAGATTGTGGACAGTGGAAAGAGAACTGTAGTATGATAATGCATGTGACAAAGTGCTGTTAATACAGTAGACAGGAATGGAAAATAAAACACTAGAGCATCAAGACCACTTATATATATACACTGTATTCAAAAATGTTTTCATATATAAAGAAATATCTCTAAATAAATGTTTAAGAAGAAAAACAATATGCATGTACACAAAAACCTTTTTAAACTACATAAGTTTTTTACTTTGGTAAATAACACATTACCTTTTTCCTGAATCTGCAGACCAGCTGCATGTGACAGAGCGAAGAAGACGGCATCACCGACAGTTTGATGCGGAGGCTTGACTCGATTGTAGGCCTGGGCTGCCTCCACTGCTATCTTAAGGCGATGCTGCTTCGCTCGGTACAGTTGACCTTGGAGGGCAAGTTGATCCCTATATAGGACTTTGTTATCCAGTTTCTCCTTAAGCTCAACCTTATATGACTTCTCTACATATCTTGTCCTCAAACTGATGTCCAGTTCCTTCAACTGGCGGTCAAGCTTTTCCAAGTCTCGATAAAGCAACGGCACATTCGTAGATTCCTCCAGGGTTAATCCTGCAATATAACATCACAAGTGAAAATCAGCAACAAATCACAATTATTCATAGATACAATGCAGTGTTAAATCAGTAACAAGGCATAGCTATTTATTTGGTACATCAATAGAGGAATATATCTACTGGGTATGATAACTATGCATCTAGAAAGTCACCAGCTTGAAACTGAATGTGCCAGTAAAGATCACAACGTGTGTCATATTTTAGATAAACACCAATTCATGAAGCCTTGAATGTGTCGCAATCCAGCCAAATACCAGATTAAAGGCAGTCCATAGCTAAATTCTCAATCTGCAACTGATCAGACTCTTTATGAATTCCCATATGCTATATAACAATAACACTTTCGTAATTAACATTGTAGATATAAACTCTAGCCTTGGTGCACAAACACACAGAAGTAAAAGTATATAGCCAGGTACAGTAAATCTATACCAAACTTACCAGGTATTAAACGATGATCCTTCTTGAATTCTCGTTTAGGAGGCTCAGTGACCTGCCGTTCAAACTCCTCCTGCTCCTTACGTTTGGCCTTTAGGTTCAGCAGCTGTTTCTGAAGTCTGTCATTGTCTCTCTCAATGACACCAATCCTATTTATGACAATGAAAATATAAAATATCAACTCAAAGTTTTCATTCAATTTGACATATCCGTTTTTAAAGAACCAACTGCTCTAAATTGTACTATCATTTATCATGCATACATTTACAAGAGGCTCATAGACATGGGCTTTAACGGTCACCTGAGTGAAATTATGAATGACATACAGTGAACATTGCTAGTTATATAGATTTAAATTGATTTGTAAAAGTTTGGTATAAATTCACCAGTTGAAGGTTTTACATTTAGTGACCCTTATGGCTCTGTCTCTCAGCCTTTTTAGGATTCTTATTCTACCATAGACTGATGATTACCACCAAGTTTTATAAATATCTAAAAGACACTTTCTTAATAGAAGAGGAAAGTATGTTTGTTTACATGTGACACACAAGGACAATTGAAAGGCCTGACGAAAGACCTAAGGCGGCCTAACGAATAGTATATACGTAAACTGTTATTTTCACCAAAGGCTGTACCCTAATAAGCATCATTTACCCTATCCCCAAGCTGACACAAGTTCAATGTCTCCAAACCCAAACTTATCAGTACATGTAATTATATTCATATTGTACTAATTTGTTTAAAAATGCTCTCAGAACAGTTGTAGACTAATCCCCTTCATTCCAGCGCTGAACATAACTAATAGGATATCTATACCTTTCCTCTAGTTCATCGCCTCTCTTTTTGTAATTCCTCATGGTTGAGGGTTCGGAGGCCATGGCCTTGAGTTTGCCATGAAGGAAGATAGCCTCCCTCTGCCCTGACTTGATCACCTCAATGGTGTCCTCATACTCTTTCTTCACCGCCGTCAACAGAGGTTTGTAGGCCTTCACATGCTCAATTATCTTTAAAAAGAGTGTGCATAGATATAACTGCATAGTAACATGTTCATACTTATTTCGTCTTGAATTCCACAAATCACAGCAACTTTTTTATACTGGAGTAAAGATGTATAAACTACACCATGTCTTTGACTATAGCTATATCAATAAACTCATTTGGACCAGATCGCATTGTATACCGTGTACATATAAGTAAGGTTATTGAAATAAACATGGTAACTCTAGGTAAGTAAAAATACATGTAAGACATTACATAATTATAAACCATGATACATTGGACATACAGGTAGTTGAAAAAAACTTTGTTTTAGAATATAAAAACACACTTTTCATGTCCTAAGTTTTTTAGTGTTTGTCTTTACACCTTTCATATTGTCTATATAAACCATCTTTCAATGGATTTGATACATTTTCAGCTGCAAAAGCATGTATTTTACAATTTACAGGCATCAGGAGTCTTTATAGAATTTTGATGAAGTTATAACCACACTTCAAGGGGAAAACTTTGTATCTTTAAATGATGATTAAAACTATTTCAGAATATGGTTTGAAAGACAAATAACTTTGTTCAACTTTCTTTGTATTTATAATTTACTCGTAAGTTTCCTTCAGTGATTGTGGTGACCTGGTATATTGGGTTCAGTGATTGTGATGACCTGGTATATTGGGTTCAGTGATTGTGACGACCTGGTATATTGGGTTCAGTGATTGTGGTGACCTGGTATATTGGGTTCAGTGATTGTGATGACCTGGTATATTGGGTTCAGTGATTGTGATGACCTGGTATACTGGATGTGCTTCTTACCCTGTTAAAAACAGTCTTAAAGATGATATAACGCTGCTCATCTTCTTCAGTATTAATCCTTGACATCTCATAGTCAATGTACTCACTGAGGTCCTGCAGGAAACGCCTGTCCACCTCATTTGTAATGATAGGTGGTATCTTGGGATATTTAGAAGTGGTAGAAGTGGGAGTTGAGGATCTACTCGACATTCTAAAATTAAATTCAAGTAAAGATTAACGAAAATTCCAAGTTCCTTAATAAGTCATCTGGATATATTTTTCACATCTTATCCCCATGATCTGACTATGGGTCAAGGTAAAAAAAAAAATCACCTTGTGATCTTCCTAAGCAAGCTACAGGACACATTGAAGTCTTAAACCTTTAGGCTTATAATTCAGTAGAAGAAGTTTGAACACATTTGACTCTGTCAGTTCATGCTGACATTACTCCCGGTCATGCCCATATCAAATTAAAAGTAAAACAACTGCATATATATTGGCTTATAAATTATAATTATATAAATTTCTATTACCACATTCTGAATTATTGCATCTTTTCACTTATTCAGTTTTAGTTTGATGCATTTCTTTGTGTGAATGTTCATTTGCAGTGTTTTTTGGTCCTAAAATTAATGACTTAGATTGTCCATTGCCATTGACCATATAACAAAACAAAAAATTAAAAAAAAAGATATTCTAATCATTAATCAAATACAAATATTTAAATAAGAAAGAAAAAGCTAGACTTGTGCCAGGAAATTGTCCTATATGCTATGTCATGCAGAATTCTTTCCCAGGTGACATATAGTTCGGCAAAAAGTCCAGGCAAACATCAATGACAGAATGTGATATTACACCTCAGGTGTACATAATTGTATCTCAATTTTATATAAATTATTCTTTTCCACAAAATTAATTTACAGTGAGGCTGCTTATTTGTAAGGTTGTTCTGTTTGCAGTGAAGTAGTAACATATATTAGGTAGATCGACAAATGGGCCGTACCATTTTCATGCAGCTTCGTATTTGTTTAGT
The DNA here is from genome assembly GCA_032359455.1 of Chlamys rubida. Classification (NCBI taxonomy): domain Eukaryota; kingdom Metazoa; phylum Mollusca; class Bivalvia; order Pectinida; family Pectinidae; genus Chlamys; species Chlamys rubida. The sequence continues at coordinate 4,980 of JAUMHH010218622.1, forward strand.
TCAGTGCAGCTCGGTTTGATTAAATATCAAAATATTGCAAAAATTACGGTACTACCGTCATTTTTTCAATATTTTTGAAAAAAAATGTGAATATTTCAAACAGAGCGTTAATTGTAACTGACTAAACATTAAAACGTTTTCTGCTTACTTTTCTGTTTCTATTGTTATTCCCTAATGTCAGCATACATGTTGTTGAAATGGCAAAAGCACTTATACACATCAAGGGCACTGCCTATCGGATGGTGGTCGCCATTTTCAAACAACTGGTAGATAGGAAGTGACGTCACTAATACGGGCATTTTCAAGATGGAAGAGATCGGCCTAACTCAAGAAAAGGTAGCCGAACAATATCAATGAATAGGCGTCAATGTCAGGTTTTCCGTAATATATTTCATATCAAAATTAACTATAAACATGTGAAGATGTCATTTCGTACGTTTTTATGTTTAGTAGTTTGTAATTCGATTGTTTTTGGTAGATGTGTTTCTGCAGTGTCATGCCCCCCCCCCCTTTTTGCCGGTATATCACATTTTATTTGTCTGTATAATTTTGCCGTTAAATAATTTATATTTTTGTTATTTTATAGGATGTTTCGTAACTTTATTGAAAGGATGAAAATTTCGGAATGATTTCTAAATATGATATCAGCAACACTCACAACACACACACTCGAAAGATAATTCACAAATAAAGTGTATCACTGTACTGTACTGCAGTATGGGTCATCTGTCCTGTACAGCAACTGTTGATTTGCTAAACATCTTTTTAATGCATCGAATAGACTTTTGGGATGTACCGAAACGTCTTATACAAGTAGCGAAATATCTCTCAACCACTGAACAGGTTAGAGCCGAAACGAATACCAGATTTTGATATTCGAATATTTGTTTGTTGTTTTTTCATTAAGGTTCATCAGTTTGGAAATATGTAATATCATAATTTTACTTCATACACAAACAATTTACGTATTAAACATTTCACAACGTTTCAAGACTGACTGGTCCCTTTTTCAAGCTATGACTGAATGAGCAATTTGTATTGTTTACCTGAACAACGATGGAACGAAATATTTTTGTTTACATAAACACCACTTTTACCAGATCCACAAGCAAAACATCCGCCACCCAATACAGTAAATCAGCATTAACAGATCATGCATGCTAACTCCCCAAATCACATCGTCGATTGGGACAATGCCAAAATTGTTGAAAATTGTCTTGAAACGTTACACCACATTCAATATGTACATTGTGTATAAAGTAAAACTTTGATATTTGTTTGTTGTATTCAAATAGTTTTCGAATATTCGACTGGAAAGTTTGACGATCTTAATCTGTCACACATCAGTCAGGAGTGACATTTCTGACTGGGAAAATCAATATATATTGACCTTAAATTTAATTTTGGGATGGTTTTCAGGTACATACGTAGATTTGCTAACCAGAAAGTAACCGAACTGCAACTAGCTAGGTACTAACTCTGTTACCTATTCCGGCCGTAATGTAATATAGATACAATTTAATGCTACAAACACAAAACTTTAACACAATTTCCAGTATCAAACAGTACCTTTAACCCATAAATGTAAATAAATAAATAACCCAGAACATATATATGCTAGTTTTATTTTTTGCATTTTGCAAGAGAGATAAGGTGACAAAAACAAACGTAAACTTGTCTATAGTATCCAACAATTACGTATACCCTAGTCTTCATTTTGGAGGCACCTAAAATAGTTTCAGCATGCAAAATTGGAAAAATAATCTGCTTTCTGGCTTTGTATTAACCAGACAATTTGGCCATGTTGTTTTTAATTTGTTTCTCATTGAAAAAGAGGAAATTCAAAAAGTCATTATTTCATGTCTTTGATTGACACAAAATATTGTTGACTAATAATGGATATTTGATTTACCCTGTTGAGCATTTGAATGTGTAGAAGAAGTAAGCTCCTCCCTGATTTTTTCTAAGTGTACTTCAATATTCTACTTAAAACCATACATATACATGTCCTGTATGCAATTTAATTATGCTACTCCTTGATTGCATGACTGTCCCATAAAAATGAGTTTTGTTTTTAATTAAAAAAAATCACCAAAAAAATTGATTGAATACATTGTATAATATAAATTTGAAATACTGGTATTTATTCTTAAGGAAATATGAGGGAAAAAACACTAGTACCCGTAATAGTAAATGCTTTGGTTTCTTTTTCTGAACAGGAAGATTCCACAGTCGTAGAGTCTAGGCCAGGGACTTCTCAGACATCCACTCATTTTGACTCGCTTGATGTAGATGTGGAGGATCTCTATGTCAAATACAAAGTAAGATCAAACCCATGGATATCTAAATTGCATGCAGCTTCATATAATACTGGTACATTGTACAAGGCTACAAGCATACCTGGGGTACATTCACGTATCCAGTTGAAACGGTTGAACCTGTAAAATTAAACCTGTAAAGAAAAAGACAGGTACAGATCTGGACCGAGGCTGACCTCAGGAAAATTTGGCACGTGTAGATTGAGGGGTCCAGACGTACATGACCGAAACTAAAATGCTGACTATTGCTAGTTTGCGTTATTTCTTTCTTAAACAATGTCAAGCCACATGTGTTTTTAAGATACGTTATGTAATCTGTAAACGGTCCAAGTGTGTTCGTTTATCGTGGAAAATTTCTGCACGAATGTAGCCCTGGTATGTTTTTAGTTGTCACCAGCTGTGAAACTGCTGGTAGATCATTTAGGTTTGTGTATCATCTTTATATAAAGATAGCTGACAAACATAACTAAAATGTTCATGTATACATGTTAATAAAATTGTGCATTCTGTTACAATATCAGGTTCATCTTAACAACTGGGATTAATTTTGTTTTTAATTGGTGCAGTCTTACTGTAAGTTCTGTCAATTCAGTCTCCATGTTGCAGAGAAACTTCATAATGTTAATAATTTTTAAATGACTGAATATTGTACATGTAAAGTATTTGTCTTTTAATTTGATCCATAGAAATTGAAACGACAACTAGAATTTTTGGAAGTGCAAGAAGAGTATATCAAAGATGAACAGAAGAACTTGAAGAAGGAATATTTACATGCACAAGAGGAAGTAAAGAGAATTCAGAGTGTGCCACTGGTCATTGGTCAGTTCTTGGAAGCTGTTGACCAAAACACAGGAATTGTTGGCTCAACCACAGGTAACATTTGGATTGAAATTGAAAAAGAAGTTCTAATTAAACCATATGTTCCCAGGGTGAAAGCCACATAATTAATTTTAAAAGGTTTTCCAGCACTTGACCAGCTATAGAAATGGCCATTTGCTCCTGCTTTTGATATGTGTAAAAATAATATTAAAAGTAAAATAAACTCTGACATGAATATATTTCTAAATTGTTATGGTTGGCAAATATTCACTATTAAAACAAGTGAATGATTATTTAAATAATAACATGTATACTTATGTTTTATATAATGTTTTCAGGTTCTAACTACTATGTTAGGATATTGTCGACGATTGACCGTGAGCTGTTGAAGCCCTCGGCCAGTGTAGCGTTACACAAACACAGCAATGCCTTGGTGGATGTCCTGCCTCCTGAGGCTGACAGTAGCATCACCATGCTTTCCTCAGGTAAAAAATAACAAATGTTAATTTCAGAATTTAATTTTAATAAAGTTGGTTGGGGCATGCCACAACTGCTACAGTAATCTAATTATACCCTCAACTAAGTGGAGGGGCTATATAGTAATGGCTTTGTCAGAGCATCCTTATGCCCGTAATAAAAAGCATGTTTTCAAAATACCTCATCATGAACCCTTAACAGATTCGGTTCATATTTACACCTTTAGTATGGTAACATCAAGTTGTAAACATTCTGTTTCTGCAAAATAACTTCAACAACAGAAAGTATTTATGGAAAAGTTGTGTGTTGCAATGCTATGTAAGGTGGCTAAAGATGTGTTTTTTGGCGAGCAGATGAGAAGCCAGATGTGCTGTACTCGGACATAGGCGGTATGGACATACAGAAACAGGAGGTGAGGGAAGCTGTAGAGCTGCCACTCACACACTTTGACCTGTATAAACAGATTGGTATAGACCCCCCACGAGGTGTTCTCATGTATGGACCCCCTGGCTGTGGTAAAACTATGCTAGCCAAGGCTGTTGCACATCATACTACAGGTCAGTACTGACATACAATTTACATGCAGTTATATAATTAGAGTGTCGGACGGAATTCTAGTTTGGCAGAGAAATTAAAATTATCTTATCATTATTTTACCTTGCATGTGTCTTTTTCTGTCAAATATCTCATTTTACACTTACTTCTAAAATTGAATTATTTATCCCACCCCATATAATAGGCCTTCATGCAGTTACTGCAACACTCTATTTACATTATTATAGCGACTAGGGTTACTGTTCATATGTTGCCTTTCATTCCAGAATATTCTTTTTTAGCCTGAATTATAACAGCCTCCAACAAATCAGTTGTAGAGATTCTTTGATTTCTTACGGTATCTTAGGTCTTCTTATATTGCATCTTTTCTCCTTTATGTTACAGCGGCATTTATACGAGTGGTTGGATCTGAGTTTGTACAGAAATACCTAGGAGAGGGACCAAGGATGGTGAGAGATGTGTTCAGGCTAGCCAAGGAAAATGCCCCAGCCATTATCTTTATAGATGAAATTGATGCTATTGCTACCAAACGTTTTGATGCCCAAACTGGAGGTTTGTATCCTAGTTCTTTATGTAATAATACAATGAATTAGATGTCTCAATCATCTGTAATCACTTGGAGTGTCAGATTCATGTTCCATCTCCTCACATAAAAATCTTTGTGAAAAATTTACAGGATTTACATTTATGTAAAGTAAAATAGTTTTTCCTTTTTAAATCTGTTTTCGTGTCTCCACATGTTAGGTGATAAACAATTAATAATAGCACTATGAAATGTTTGAAATAACAGAAATTCTGATATTGTAGCGGACAGAGAGGTACAGAGAATTTTGCTTGAGCTGTTGAACCAGATGGATGGTTTTGACCAAACTGTTAATGTTAAGGTAAAGTCATACTCTTCATATGCAATATGACCATTTTCACTTGGATTTGTTAAATTTGGTTTTATGATTAACCTGAAATTCTTTGTTAATTATATTTTAGGGTTGATCATTTCAATTTTTTTTATTCATGACGTTATATGAATAGGATCGAACAACAGGCTACGCCTATATCAGTTATCTCCTGCATGCATTTGTATGTAACAGTATATATATATTATAATTCATACTGAAGTTCTGTGTTGGAATGTAAGAATTTGGTCCTATTTGATATGTTACTCTTCCTGGTTCAAATCAAAGAAATTATTTGTAAAACATAAATGAAGAATATTAAGGCATTTGTAATATATTTTTATTCAAGTTATTTAAATTTTTCTTTTAAAAATATAAAATTTGACCTCAGCCACATGTTTATAAAAACTATTGCCACATTGATTTCAGGTAATCATGGCTACAAATCGAGCAGACACATTAGATCCCGCCCTTCTACGTCCTGGTCGTCTTGACAGGAAAATTGAGTTCCCCATTCCTGACAGACGACAGAAACGTCTAATTTTCTCCACCATCACCAGCAAGATGAATCTAAGTGAAGAGGTTGATCTTGAAGACTACGTTGCTCGACCAGACAAAATCAGTGGTGCTGACATCAACGCCATTTGTCAGGAGGTCAGTGAACATTTTGAGCAAATTAACAGTAAAATAATCAAACACTTAGAAAATGATAAAATGGTCGTTCTATTTCTTGTTTTTATATGAACTTGTTGAGTTCATAATGTCGTTCATGTACATGTTCTGGTTAACAGCAAAGTTTAAGTATGTTCTGTGCCCAGAATTCATCCGAACTAAACAGATTAATATGCATGTAATATGAACATTGCGAAATTATTAAATGTTAAAGCTATGAAAATGCATCTTGCATCATAATTGCTTCATTAGGTATGACAACAGTTTTGTTTGATTTTGTTTACAGGCTGGTATGCAGGCTGTGAGAGAAAACCGATACATTGTGTTAGCTAAAGACTTTGAAAAAGGATATAAGAATAATATCAAGAAAGATGAAACTGAGCATGAATTCTACAAGTAGTGCAAAAGTGACATTTAACTTGAGAACCAGAGATCATGACCTCAACAACAGAAATGTAAGGGTGATATGACCCTTAAAGTGCTGCATATTTACTTCATTAAATCAATGTTTTTTTGTGACCTGTGTTACTTGTCTTGATTGGTAGAGATGAGTTCCTAGTAGAATTGACAAGATAGGTACTTATACTGAATATAAGGCTTTTCACAAATATTGGTAAGATTAGTTTTAAATGCTGGATATATAGAATCTGGTCATACTAAAACTAGGACACAGATCTAGAGTCTGAAAGGGGATATATTTCAGAGGTACATTTTTGAATCCATATTTATCCATATTGATATTACTGTACTATAGCTTTGCACTCCTTCCATCTGTGACATCAAAGAGTTTGTCCACCTAGGCATACATGTATCTTCAATACTAATTCACTTGGAGTAACCAGATTTGGTTAGTATGGTAAGAACATCTTTGGACAGCCTAGTGTCAAGTACAGAAAGTAGGACACTAACCTATAGTTTGACCTTAATCCTTTGAAAAAGTTTTTATTGTACATATTTTCTGTACTTTTTCTCCTAGAGTAATCAGATTTGGTATGCAAGTATGTCTTGGATGGCAGAGTAGTTTTTTGATGGGGAACTATGGATTGCCTTGTTTCTATTACAACATTCATCACACTTTGTATTGTGGATATAGTGTATCTTTAGGAGTGCTACACTAATGTCAGCGACGGTGACCTATCTGTTTAGTAACATAGTTCACTAATTTTGGTTTATAGACTGCATATAGCTTCAATACACTTTACTAGAAGAACAACATTCATCAAACATTATATCTGGATATCTGAACAATTTAAAGAATACGACACCAATCAAATGTAGGTCATTATCTGCATCTTAGTTCAGTAATTGTGGTTAAAAATGTGCATTTAGCTCTGACATCATATACTCTTGTACTAGAGGTCCAGGGCCCGTATTCATGAAACCGTTCTCCTGCTCAAGTATGGAATTTGTGCTCAAGCCGAATTTCTTGTTCCTGTTATAAATTCATAAAAAATGTTCTTTTTTAGTGATTAGGAAAAACATTGAAGAGACTTATATATTAAAAGCCGAAAACTGTTTCCAATGTTTACATTTGACTTTTTGATCGTTTGACAAGATTTAAGCGAGTTTCAAGAAAGTAGGTTTGAG
>JAUMHH010218633.1:0-27233 GCA_032359455.1 Chlamys rubida
TGCGTGGGTCAAATTTTAGGATAAAAATCATATTTCTTTTGCATTTTTTGGTGTTTTTTGATGTGGTAACCATGGTTTTCACAAGTCTCAAATCGGGGGAAAACACATTTTTGAAAAAAAAATCATTCTTCTAAAAAAAAGTATTAAAAATGTAATTTATAAATATATATATATATGTAGGTGTGTTGTGCAGGGTGAATCCACTATCCATGTTTATTTGAGACATGCCCTTTATTTTGAGGATAGGCCATTTCTACTGTACTCTGCTACCATATGCACTTAATATTGAAGAGCTCCTTAAAAGGAGATAATTTCACACCCTAATTATGGTAATTAGTGCTCCAGATTCTCATTGTTTCCCGATCCGCTATTCATAGGCTTCTCAATTTTATTCGCGATCAAAATTGAGTAGGGACGGTATTTTCCGGATATATATAATTTATACAATTCTATTGTTGCAGAGCTAAGAAAAAAGTAGTTGAAAAAAATAAATAAAAAAAAACTTGGTGAATTATAATCAATACAAGAAAAAGATAAAATTGACAAAATAATTTAAATGAGACCCACACAATTATTTCTTATTGATATTGATGCCTTCACAATTTTACTCACTAAAACATATCATAATTTGAGAACTTAGTCACATTAATTAATTTTACCAAATTTCATGGCCCCCCACTCTTTCTTGGTTGTTTCCATGGTAACGCAATGCGATATTGCATTAAAATTGGGATGATATATTAGCAGTGGTGTCATTGACCCACCGTAGAAGAAAAAAAGATTTCATATGAATCAGTTTCAATCATTTTCATTGAGGAAGGTTGATGGTTCGTGGCAACCCTCTTAACGTTTCCTTAATATTGCGATGAATGGTTTGTGATCTGTCTACGTTGCCTGTAATTATACTGATGGTATCAAAAGCAAACAACCGCAATCGAAAACATTTTGTTTTGGTCTTTGGCTTTTTAGCAAGACACTCCTAAGCAAGACATGGCCACATCAGCTGAAATGATTATTGTGCTTTCACGATTATAACACTTCAGCATTATTCATTTTCAATTAACCTGAAATCTGCGACTGCTTCAAGCTTGCTGAAGAAACCATCTGATTTGTGAACTGAATTTCTTCTCTGGAAGACAGGTTTAAAGAGGCTCGATTTAAGTTTCTAGAGTACAAGCACAAACTAACTTTTGTTTTCAATTGCCACCGCTGTTCTAAAAAATGTAACCACCTTGTAGATAATGTGAATATTTTCTATTTTGTGTTTTCATAGTTTGCCTTCAGTAGCAGTTGTTATACAGAACGTGTCTATTCATGTTTTATATGGATGAATCAGCTCGTCTGTTCTGTTGACCAGGTATGCAGCCAATACCTACACACATATCAGAGATTGCATCATGTACAATATTCTCTGGATTTTGATTTTGATTTCCAGAGTTGCGATCTGCGCTTTCTCTACTAACAGGAACTGATAACGTATTTTGTGAGCTTTCGAAAACGTCGGTTTCCTTTTCCTTTGTGAAGCAAAGAGTGTAAATGACCAGTGTCCCGACTCAAAACCGCGGAAAACTAATATTTCGCCCAATTACACGCTAATACTGCAGGCAGCCAGGGGGCGGGTTGCATGTTTACCCATTCTACCCTTTACTGGGGCTAGTATTAGGTGAATTGTGCATTTGGAATACACTCAATATACTTATCTCTCTCCCATTAATCATCACCTCAAGAAACTTCTACTTTATATTTGCGTAGGGCACTTTTGATTTTTTGGAATGATGCGACTACCGGTTTCCCGTCTGAATGAAACGTTTGTCTGATTGGTCTTTTTCATCATCTCCCCTTTCTCATTGGCCATTTCAATATAAGAGATTTAAAAAAAACTGCTGTGCATGCCCATCTCTTCCCGTACGGATAATCCTACGCACTTCCTTACATGTAAACACATCGTGAAAATAAAGTGACTGATCAATAACAAGACACAATGATTTTCTAGTTGTCTGTCTAACCTACCTGCTTTGCTATCGTTTCCGTTTAGTGTTTGGTTTTGTTAACGGAGGTAAACAAGCCTTGTAGTTTTTTCGAACGTTAGTGTTTAACTGTATGAGCTTCTACAACATATATATTTCTATATACAAGGTCATTCAAATCTGTATATATAGCTTCCGACACTTTATTGTACCTGTAGAGCTGTTTCTGATATTAAGTCATGTTTTCTTTAATAAACGAGCACGAAACCCGTCAATCGGAGTACAACATATGATCCGCTGCTGGATTAATAAATCAGTTTAATCTACAAGCACGCACGATTTCGCCTTTGTTATCATTTCATTGACATATTGATTAATATCTTCCATTTTTATGTGAACACGCGGAAAAACTCCTGCCTTTCGTGTGTTATATTTGTATTCAGAAAAAAAAAAGTTTTAACTGGTGTCGGTAATTGCATTTAATTTGATATTGTCATTGTTGTTCCAAAATGTAAATTTATTGTAAATTTCAAAGACATCTTTCCCTATCATGTAGAGAAGTCAACAGGCCTTCGTTTGTCCTCCTTCCAGGCCGCTCCAAAGGCTACCGTGAACGATCCATACCGTAGCTTGTTCTGTTTCCAGTCGTCAGCCATATTACCTGACGTTGACGGACATTACATGGACTCTGATTTACGCTTGGATACCGTTTATGTCTTCTTTTTGACACTTTATCTTGTTATGACGTCGGTGGTTTGCAACAGCACATATAGCCAAGAAGATTCAACTCTTTTCTTAGATGGAACCGGAGAGTTCTGGCTAAGGGACGTAATCCACTATAAACATGAATATGGTTTTACACCACTATCTATGTATTGTAAAAGAAGTTGTTACTCTTGTAAAGAAATAGTTGTGTCTGTTTCTAAAACTGGGATACCATTGCGCCCACTTCCAGTCCTGTAGTGGGACCAATAATACATTAGATGTCAAAGATGGAGGTCAACATTCGGTTAATTCCATACGTTGATATTTGAAAAAATATGTTGACATTTAGTTAAGACGACTGACCAAATCTGCTTACTGTGGTAAAACACGTCTGGCATTGAATTATAGGCATTCAAATTTGACTAAGGCTTCAATAAACTGAATTTCCTTTAATGTCATCCGAAAAGGAATAAATCTTGCACCGTGTAAACCATTTTCATCAAAAAGCAAAGAGATTACTGAGGTCATTATACCTCACTGGTATAGGCATTAATTAGTTTAGAGGAAATATCGTAACTACATTTCATCATATGTTACGCATCATTATGTAAAGGATTTATAAAGGATTTGATAAAAGACGATGGAGAGGTGTTTCACTCATTGGATTTTATTTTCATTAAAATATCTCCAGCAGTGTTTAAATATGTCGATACGCAATCAATCGAATTATACATTTTTTTTCTGAAAGGCACATGTCGGCAAATTTTCAAGTTTTAAACATAGGTTTTATGAATAATTAATTATTTGATATCTAGAACTTCAAATAATCTTCGATTTGCACTTTAAAAACCTTAGAATGAGTAACAATGACTGGGTATCAAAATTTCCTCACGAGTATTTATTCTCCTGTCCTGCATAGCAGCAGCTACATTTACCGGCATTTTTTTTTAACTCAGACTACTTGCAATTAAAGCGCTCGTGTATAGGTATCATAACGGTACACTATCTAAGCGTTCTGAGACAACTCCTGGTAGCAGGCATTACATTATACATGTATGTATGGAGCATGTAAAGGCGACGCCAATACGGTTGCGTTGCCCGCAAAGTAATTATATACAAATCCGAAGTAACAACAATACATCCTCATTCTAAAAAAAGGTATATCTCTCATACACGTGTTTTCGAATATCTTAAGTCAGTTTTGTTTCAGAATATGTTCGTTACTGGATTCTAACACTTTGCTAAATAGGCTACCATAAGCCTATTAGAAAAAGAACACTTCTTTAATTTACACAAATGTAGCAGAAACAAAAACGAATATAGCATTCTTAGATAGCAATAAAACATGTACTACTGTGCGGCACCACTGATCGCTGTATAGGTTTGGGTTGTAGGGGCTCTCTATGGTTGGTTACCGTTTGTATTTCCTCTTTGGGTTCTCACAGGTTTGTCACCATGTTAACGTGTTTGATCCAACCAATTAGTGGACTAGCTGATGGAAGGAATTAGGGTTTGAAGGACATTTTAGATGCATTTTAGACCATTCTACGTCTGACAGATGATACCGTTATATAACACCTAGCGGAAAAGAACTACTACTGTGTCTGATATGCAGCTATAATTCTGTTGTGACCTCTGAAAGGTATCGAGTTTTATATCTGTTAATGGGTTAATTATGTATAACGCCTGTGCTGATATAATAATGGGGCCGGCACGCATTGCGCAGACTTGCGTTTATAATGGGTGCCCTCGAAGGTTTGTTACACTTGTTGTTGTATCTCCGATGATTAAAATATTTTTTCTCACGGGGAAAAAAGTTCAACGGTTATTAAAGTTTTATTGGCTTTGTAACTCTGTCGACCATATTGGATAATGGGGATCTCGTCTCGTATCACGATATCCTACATATCCTGGAGGGAGACTTAATTTGAAGGGCTTGAGTATTGCACGGAATTCGTGAATATGCATAGTTACGTTTTAATTCGATTTTTCAAGAAATTACAATACTCTGTGCGCATTGCATGCAGTAAATTCACGTTGAAATTTTTTCAAAAACAGCCTAGTGATATGATGCTATTTGAGGTCAGACCTTAAATAATCACGACAGAGAGTTATAAATTTATAACCTCGGGGGATATCCACCTAACCCGTCTTCAAAGACATGTTTAGATTTTCAGAAGGATATTACTTAACTCGAGCTGTGCTTTAAGGCTCAACGATATACAAGTATGCACACACAACGAGGTAAACGTTAATCATAAGTGTGTCCTCTAAAGACGACGAAGTCAATCTTATCTCATCAGAATCCCTACTTCCTCTTTTCAATGGACATTCATTTTAATAACGGTTTAGAACGTAATTAGTTATTTTTAGAAGATTTTTCTACCAATCCTTGCTCATTTATCTTTAAATAACAAATGTAAAGAATTCCTGTCCAGGATTTAACCCTGTGATGCAGCTAGTCGTGGCTATGTTTGTGACCCAAAAATTAACAAGCACATATCCATATATATGTGAGACTGGTGTTACATGCATGTTTAGAGTACACTATTCATGTAACAGATGAGTTGCTATCTTGGATAACGCCTATTTAAGTTCTCTTTGCCATCATTATAAGCGCATGAATCTTTCCCGCAGCCTAAACAGCGAGATATCAGCACCATTCCGGCAGAAATCATTACGTGGTTTAGATGTAAATTTTCCCCGGAAGTCATGTTCGTTAGAGATTAATAACTTTAAGATTGAAAAGAGGTTTCTTTAATGATAGAGGGATATGTGTGTGGCGCCATGGCAGAGTTATGGTCATATTATATGCCAAGATTATGTATTGGAGCTAATCACCCGAGCCATATGCAGACGTAATGTATTTCCAAGGAAGGGGCGCCATTTTAGGAAATCATGTATACCGAAATCCATTACGCCTACGAGGACGTTTATTTGGTTAAAAAACAGTTCTGCTATCTTCTTTTCTAAAAGAAATAGAGTCTATATTGTAATCTAAGTATAAATGTAAAGTATTTGTGAGACTTGATGATGAACACATTACCCACGGCATGTTCTCCACGTGGGCAACATAACTAATGCAATTCAGAAAATAACAAGGGAAAGGATTTCACAGAATGATCCATGCGAAAGATGAAATATTACAGCATTAAAAGAAAAGTATAACACTAAATCGTTTTCCCTTTTTTCTAACGTTTCTTGATAGGTTTTCTTCTACTTGAGAAACTTTCAAAACCAATCACCCGATCCATGTTAAGCGTTTCCGACAACTAAATTGCAGATGGATGTATTAGATGTTATCTGTCCTATATACAAATGTCACAAGAGTGGGACACGGCTCCGCGTGCCGTTTAAAAGCACCTACGTACGCGGATGCGGATCAATTCAGTTACTGCAGACTCGGATACCGATGTGAATCATGGTTACCTCTAGTGCAACGAAAATGTCTTTAACGAGTTTCAAACTTGTTTCTGAAGGACGATGAAGTAATGAGAAGGCTTATATATGCTTTACCTGATGCCCTATCCCTTTGCATATTTTTTGCAATACAATTTGTTGAAATGAAAATGAAGTAATGTTTGACGGTATATTTAACAGACGTAGTATCGCGTTATAAGCCTTCATCAGCACTATGCTTATGCTAAATGTTTAAAACACGTAATCACCCAGTTGATGCACTGTACCTTCAAGCACTAAGCAATCTAGCTTTAAAAGACACAGCTAGTCAATTAGTATTGTATGTTCCCTCGTGATTATATAAATTTGCTCTCAGAGGCTTACCGGTCTCAGCTCGCGTTAGCTCACACCCCTTTCTGAAGCGTTTCAAACCCGTAAGAGCTTTTGTAAACACTCTTGTAATTTGCTTCGGTAGTTTCTACTTTCGTCTGTTGCAACTTTTCTGTTTCAGCTATTGTCCCATTAGAGTTTTGCTAGCTCATACTCTTTTGTTAGCTCGTCTTCTTTTCTTTTTCTTTCAAATCCACTTCTATTAGAGTTTTTGTTTTGTCATATTTCTGTCTGTTTTGTTTAATTACAAACACATTAGTGATGTTATTGCCTCATTCTCTTGCGTATTGCTTACACCAATCCTTGGACTTTTGTTCATACTCTCTCAAAGACCATGTTTTGTTAGCTCTGTTATAGTTTTATTGTTATCAAAAACGTGCATATACAGCATTTTGCTAGCTCATACACTTGCCAATTACTTTCCTCCGAAGAAACAGCAATCATACACAACAAACCCATATATACATTACACCTTATCCCCTCGACAACCAAACCGAGTCCAATCATTCAACTTTGACTATCAATGAAATTCTGCTTCTTATTTCCCACCAGAGGTTTAACAAACCCTACTGGTGGTTGTTTCACTCGTTCAGATATTAATATCTTGTCTGTTTTCTATGACAAATGAAATCTATATCCGTAGTTGCAACAGTCATTTTTTTAACTGTTACTGAAGTGAATATTCAACTTTGTTCTGTATTGCAACTCCAGTATTAATTTCAATTTCATTAAGTATATACATGTACGATTCTTATCTGATACGACTGGAATTACATACGGATAAATTCTCTCCGTGCTGTTTATAATAGATCAATTGTCACAGAAACACGTCTTATCTGGTATTACGCTGGTATCATCAATTCCCAGTACGCGTTGTCGAGATACATGTAAACAATTTGACTGAATTTCCCATTTACATGTTACATCTTTCTTTTGACATTTTCCAATTTATATTACTATCCTATTGCTTGCGAAATATCCCGACTGATTATTGATGAGCAAACATTTTCCGATTTTATTTCGAAAATGGATTTGGCGCGGTTATATGTATTGTAGAGATTTCCCGTACTAGTTGAACTTTTATTCTCACAGCCTCCATTATACTGAGTAATGCAGTGTGTATGTATATAACGTAGCCACGGGATAATAAAGATAAATATAAACAAGGCATGGGCAATATGATAATAAATGTACTATGATGACAAAGCACTCTTAACTTCTTTCAATTATCGGGAATAAAAATCGACCACCATGTACTCTATCGAGTAAAATTGAGATAATTTTCAAGTGGATTTTGTTTACAGCTGAGACGTTAGCGGCACCCCGTGGTATCAACATAATTTTCCTTTTAGGTTTAATCAAGCTTCGTCAGACCGCTACCCACTTATGGTACAATGCCAAGCTATGCCCTAATTTGGAAGTATCGCCACAAAGGATCCGATCCAATAAAATAACGTGAAATAACCCCTATCAATGATATTACGTGCCTTTAATGGGTTTTAGTAGTCCTAGCAAACCATGCTCGGCTGAGTCGATGACATTTTCAACAAGATTGCCATCAAAGCAATTTCCCGATTGAACAAAATATCCGGAAGTGGATTACTTCAGCTCATATTTACGGAAGGTCGAGATAATGGGCGCTTTTATGTGTTTAGTGTATTGAGAAAGCTCCAGTTATTCAATAATATATTGGCATTGTGAAATAAGAAGGAAAATGGCTGTATTGTTGTCAAACTTTGGTGAAGCGTACAACAGGTTTCCTTCCAATGGTTTAAAGTAACTTCTGTTTTCTAAGTTAAGGACAATTGCAAGATTATAATCTGTTAGAAATGCCATAACGTTCTGTAAACAAATCCTTTTCATAACCATCGTATACATATGTCATAACGGTAAAGCAACGCTGGTCATCCGAAAAACCAAATGATGATATTTTGAAACTTGCATAGGATGAAAATGTACTTATGTGTACCGGAAAAGTTTCGCCTAGTGAAATTTTCGAAGGTTGCCAGTAAAATAAATTTTCACGAGATAAGAATTTGTATGTTCTTATATTTGATTTATCATGTTGTTTACTAATTTTTGCTGTAATGATAATTTCCAGCGATTCGTGATTTAATGAGTACAGTGGGTGACACCCATCGTTATGATTAGCGGTTGACAATGTAATACTTATAAAGGGTGGTAGTTTATCAATTAGGAGGGAATAGAGTGTGACCATTACATTGCAATAGGATGACAGTGATACAACCACAGATGGTGATATTGTAACTATTAAGGAAGTGCTTACAGTTTAACGAGTACAGATGATGACAGAGTAACGATTTTAATGGGTGACAGCGTAACGATTACAGTGGGTGACACTGTAACGATTACAGTGGGTGATGATGTAACTATTATAGAGGTGGTTGTGTTACGATTGCAGTGGATGACAGTGTAACGATTACAGTGGGTGACACTGTAACGATTACAGTGGGTGACACTGTAACGATTACAGTGGGTGACGATGTTACTATTGTAGAGGTGGTTGTGTTAAGATTTCAGTGGGTGACAGTGTAACGATTACAGAGGGTGATATTCGAACTATTTTAGAAGGTAGACATGTAACGATAACAGAGGAAGCTAGTGTAACGATCACAGAAGGGTGATATCGTACATGTAATGATTTCTGTCCGATATAACAGAGGTTGATACGATAATAATTTTATATACAAAGTGTTAACGATTATCTTTCTATGACTACTTTCAAACTTAATCACACAGTCATATCACTTCATAGATGTTATATCAGTGACCTATGCTCAAAGAACATTTTGAGATCCGTTAACGAAACAAAAGTCTCATATCATGCTAAAATACTAGATTTCCTGTAAATAATTTCGAAACACATACAATACAATACGATAACGGCCGAACACTCATAACTATCATTTTGTCAAAATTGTGTCGATCAGAGTTTAGTTTTTAACGTCAGAGAAGCAGACCCAGATCATGTATTGCATTATTTGATACAACAGCCATTCGTCCTATCACATGTGTTATGAAATAATGTTAACATTAAGTAAGCATTCCTAGTAATATTATTATTACATTTTGTAATATAGCATACTATTCATAAAGATGTCTACGAGCTTTTGTTGGTCTAGTTTCACATTTAAATATTTTTGTTTGCAGAATAGCAGTTGTAGAGGGCGAGAAGGACTACTTTGCATTACCACGTAAGTATTACATATTTCTTCGTATTCTGGTGACAAGAATTGTTCACAAAAATGAAGATATGGTTAAGAGTCCAATACGCAAAACGAATGCCATATATATATATTTGACAATACAAATGATCAAAATTGCCTTATTAAGTCCTTAAAAACATTTAACAAAATCATTCCGTCTGACCGCCATTACACACGGTACAGTGGCAGTATGACCGACGGTGTAAGCTGTACACCGTTATTAATGGAGTTGACCACACATATTGTGCCAAACATGCTATACCAGGGATCATATTTAGGAGGGTAGCTGGCACACCTTGTGAATGACGAGTGGAGTTGGAGGTCATTATGAGCGGGGTTGATCACCCATGCTGTATCTGACGATTTATGATTTAAATCATAATAGGTGTGACGGTTTGCAGTTTAGAGTATTATGGGTGAGGTCGATCACCTGCGTTGTATCTGACGGTTTGCGGTTGAGATAATTGTAAGTGAGGTTGATCACCTACGTTATATCTGACGGTTTGTTGTTGGGATCATTGTAAGTGAGGTTGATCACCTACGTTGTATCTGACATTTTGCGGTTGAGATCGTTTTAAGTGTGACGGTTTGCGGTTTATATCATTAAGAGTGAGGCAAATCACCCATGTTGTCTCATCGTTGAGATAAAAAATAAGTGAGGTTGATCACCTGCGTTGTATCTGATATTTTGCGGTTAAGATAGTTGAAGTGTGACGGTTTGCAGTTTATATAATTAAGAGTGAGGCAAAGCACCCATGTTGTCTCATCGTTGAGATAAAAATAAGTGAGGTTGATCACATACGTTGTATCTGACGATTCGCAATTGAGATAATTAGGAATTGGGTCGATTCCAAATATACTGTCTAACAGAGCATTGTTGAGATCATTACTAATGTGGTTTATTACATATATTATGGTATGACGTGGTGAATTGGATATCAGTATCATTGGTTATAATCGCCCACGTTGTATCTGACGGTTTGCGGTTAGGATAATTATAAGTGGTGTTGATGAAGCAATATAACTGACGTAGTGAAATGTACTGGACTGCGATTGAGATAATTATTAGCAAGGCTGATCACTTATGTTGTCTGTGACGGTTTGTTGTTGGATCAGTGGGTTTGCTCAAATAGAGACAGCTCCTTACTGTTCTGTTGATAGTTATCACTTTATCCTCTAAATAACTCCTTTTACAAGAGGTCAATGTCCAACCGTACACCGTCCCGTTGCTTTATGTCTTTTCACATGTTCATGACCATATTGTCTGTCTGTGAGCCGCTGACACGGGCGGTATATAAGCTAATGGCTCTACCTAAATATATATGCGTTGGATTAAGTTTAGTCTGAATACAACAGATAGAGATCGTGAACAAACAGAAATTTTCATTTGCGATTTTATTTTGTTCGCTCCCATTCAATCTGTAAAAAATATATATTAGTAGTTTTGATCAAATGCATTGTGTTTGAGGTGTGGCTAGGCTCATTACCAGAGGGACTATCCCCCAAATTACTTAGCTCTTTAAAATACATAACGCATATTATCCAACTCGGAAAGCTTTTTAGAATCAGTGACACGACACTGCTGAGAAGGTAGGTCTTTGGAGTGTTAACATATTTTTGTGACAATTTCCCCTTTCCTTAGGAATTTCGAATTCATCGTCAATATTAGAACACAAAATCAATCTTTGTACTCTCTATCCTGGTTAAATGTATCAAGCTTATGCATTTTCAGTTATCAACAATCTGTTTCCATTGTTTTGAAATGTATATATATCATTTCAAGTATGGGTTTCAAATCCACAACCCGCCGAGAGAAAATGGCACTCTATATTCAATATAGTGTTCATTTTTCTTTATTTCAACACAAGCTGACTGGAATGAATGTTGCTGTAACGCGTAGAAACAGAAAGAAGAGTGTGAATAAAGATACTTATATTTAATTAGAATAAAAAGGCATTTAAGCGCACTAGTAGCTCTGTCGGTAAACCTTCTGTACTATAGACCGGGGTCGTTGGCGTTCAAGTAATAGAACACCTAACAGTACAGTTGACGATGCTCCCTCCATTGGCGAACGACAGCTGCAGGTTTGAAGGATACAGATTGGCCAGAAGCAGCTATTAATGGGTCCCTTTAGATTCGGTGGTTTTGCTTTAATATCGTCGTCTAAGGGAACTTTATAGAAACAAACATTTGTCAGCTGTCGACGCTTTGACACTCGCGATGATATTCTTTTCCTTTCTCTAATCAGACGGTAACATCACTTGGGATGTTATTCTATTCTGTTATCAAATGTTATAAATTCAATGCTGTTTGCGCTTACACCATTCATCATCATGACCATAATGTATTACAGCGATGAACACCCCAAAGACTTTGACAAATAATACTAAATGAAACAGCGACCACTAGTGCATTTTGTTCCAAAACTCCAAAGCAAATATTCTTAGTTTTATTATTTGGTTGACAATGACACCAAAATAAAAAATAATGATATCACCACGTTATTTCAATGTCATTTCCAAGATGCCATATGGGAACAAATATAGTCCTACAACTATATATGCAATCGCTACAGAAGATTGCGTATTATTAACCTATCATATGTTATATATTACATAACAAATGTTACATATGTAATGGTCTGATACTCGTTTACTTCATAAAAGAGTATGAGATCGAACGCCCATATGACATGATAGATGATTTACTAATGTTGTACGTAAACCTTCAATTAAAACGTGATATCGGTGAAATGAATTAGCTATTTATCTTGATGAGTAGACGTCCTCACTACCATCCATACAATTTACGACGTAAAAATGTCCCCAGGGGATCAGCTACACAATACAAATCCAAGGACAGGCGTTATCGCGTCTTGTTCTGTTTTAAATGTGTTGTTTCAGACTTCTGGTCGTAAGTAACAAGGGTAATAGACGTATTTATCAGTGTCATTGTTCTCGCCCTATAAAAAGCATTAATTGTATATAAAAACAGAAAATATGTCATTCTCTGTGACGACTGTGCCGCTGAGGACGTGAAATAGGGGACCATTGGCGAAGCAAATCATTTCTGTAGCAAACGTTCAAACAGCGTAACCAGAATGTCTCAGATACTTTATATATGTTTGTACATGTTCTGAATTATTCGTGATCATTGTAGCGTCTCCCTTTGGTGACATGATTGAAACAAGGTCCACTATTTGGTATTTGTCCCAGCTGTTACTTTCAGCTGCTAAACATAAAATACAATACATATTGTATGTATTAATCAGAAAGTATTTGATCAGGATTTATAGGAAACACAAACTTATAATATATTAGAACAGGTTTTTGTATGAAATGCCAAAATCAGAAAAAGTCTGATTTTTGTGTTTAGGTTTTGTAGAAAACATTTTCATAAACAAGTTTGTGTCAAATTTTGTAGAATGTGTATACTTGTATCTTCAATATATGTTCATGTTTTGTAGACAATGCTACCATCAGAACTACATATATCCGTCACGTCTTAATCAAATATTTGCATAAGAAATTATATTAACAGGTTTCGAAGAGAAAACATTTATCGAAAATTGTGTGTTGAAGTTTTGTAGTGGACATACTTTAGTTTTACTTTTAAGTTTACGGAACAAAAACTAATAAAATTCCAAATCACGCGTTTCTGCATTAAATGACGACGTAGTACAATGTTTAAATGTATCAACCTACTGTTAACGTTCTAAATAGCAGCACCTCATTGTGTAGCCCGAGGTACAGCGAGGAATCACTTTAACACAATATCTATTTATGCAACAGCTTGGTTAGCATGTTTGTTCAAAACAACAATGTATGCTTAATACATAGACCAACCTGATATTAATCAACCGTGTGAAAGAAATTTAAGTCAAGGATCGCTCTTATACTTAAGAGAACACGTCAAGTAACAATGCATATTGTGTATTATTTGTTTAAATCTGGTTAAACCCAACAGTTTTTGGTTTCGTATCTGTTATACAATAGCAAAAGTCGGTTCAGTTCCGTTAAGTTCCCGTCTTTAAGATAACGACAAAACAATTTATAGTTTTAAGTGATAAGGTTTTGAGAGAAATTCCAGCACTGACAGACGTTATCTCAAAATACAACGAAAGTTAGCTGTGTGATATAATTGGACCAGCTATCGTTCTTTATACAGTTACTAGTTACATCAACAGTGTTGGGTAGATTTTCTCAGCACTGAATTATCTGATGTTCGCTAATAGTCATTCATTCAAATTAAAACTATCGCTTCTTAAAATCGTTTTCTCACCAACTTCAATCTTGGGCAAAGATTCCATTTCCTCCAATATCGCTTCTCTTCCAGTGTTAAATGAGATGCCTTTATGAGTTAAAGAACAGAAGTAAATTGTATGGATTCCAATTCTGTTTTTAATTTCCATTCTCTTCCTGTCAAGTTACACGACAGTGATTTCCAATAGGGACATTTTTATTATTGCTCATTGATAAGACTTCGCAATATGTTCTCAGTTTCGCTTTAGATTTAAAGGAGCTAACTGTTGGATTGAGTTGCAAACGACGTTCGTACTTTGTAAGCGTGCCTCCACGCACAAGAACATATTTGACAGGGGAACTAATTTTAGTATATTTTTCGCTGCCCCTGCAAAAGCTTATTGATCTCTTGAGCTTAGAGACTGTATACCAGTAAAACGTAAAAAACGAAAAGGAAAAACAAAAATAATAATATGTATTGATCTGTTCATCGAAAATAAATAAATAATTCAGAACTCTATTCTACTTGTCTCTGTACAATAAGCCAATAGAACCATCAAATAAGGCATTTATACCCAGCGGTAAAATATAGACGACAAAGTAGATTTTATTAAAAAATTAACTTATTATTTTTTCAAAATTCTGCGACAGTGAATATGTGATAAGAATAGAACTAGGTGGGTATCAACTAGGTCTCAAACAACCAATTAATGTATGTGACAAAGAAGTTACCGAACATACACTATTATTTCAAATAAAAACGGCGAAGTGGCAACCCATTAGTTAAGGCGAAGGAGTCACTCATTTGGTAAGGCGAAGGGGGTATTTATTGGTAAAGCGCTGTGGACAACCATTGGTAAAGTAAAGAGGCAAATACTGGTAAGGTGACGTGGCCACCCAGTGCTAATGTGAAAGGCCACCCATATGTAGGGCGAATGGGGCATAGAGGCTACTTTTGGCAAGGCAAAGTGGTAATCCAGTTGTAAGGTGAAGTGGCCACCATGTGGTGAGCGGTGAGGAGGAACTCTAATCGTAAAAGCGCTGTTTACACCGATTGGTACGGCGAAGTGGCCACCCAAAGATGAGGCAAAGGATCACCATTTTGGAAGGCAGAGGGGACACCCATTAGTAAGACGAAGCAGTCATATATTGGTAAGGCGACGGGGACACACTTTGGTGAGAGTTACCTCCAATTTGAACGTGGCTTTACCAATAGTTCATGTAAGTTAGCTAGGTTTATCATTCAACATTCCTTGATGCGCAGCAGTAACGTTATAAAACTTGTATGAACATGTCTCGCAGCTGTTACGATCTCAATTGGTTTCCAAAAATAAATAAAATAAAATAAAATACTTCACCACATTCTTACACCGTTGCATTGAAGAAGGATATATATAGATTACTTTTCTTGAACGCTGCTCCGGTTATATATCGTTGTTTTCTCTAAATAAAAAGGATAGAAAAAAAAGTTTCCTCGATGTCATTTGATTTTTTTTTCTTTTCTTTTCTTTTCTTCAAAATATGGTGTCTATTACTAACGAAAATGTCTGTATCGCCCGTATTGTCTTGAAGCCATCCGATTACCCGCAGCTTGTCTCACACTGAGAGTATATATATGGAAGTTGTTTGTCAACATGATGGATATAAATGGCAAAACTTGAAAACAAAATGTTTATTGCATTCCATACCTTGAGTACTTACAGAGATAATTTGCCTGTTGACGCGCACATCTATAGCGTGTTAGACTTTCGGATAGAGCTGATGCATGCGTGTCACTCAGTGCTCTTGTCATTTTTTCTGGTGTATGACTCTTTGAACTTGATCGCGTCGAGCATTATTATTTTAGAAAGGGCATCATCTCCAAGGACTCTTGTATCAAGTAATTGTGAAACTTGTTAGGAACATGTTTCAGTTAACATTGTATTGTAAATTCTAGTTACCAAAATATTTTTTCATTTGTTCCAATACATAATTTGTTAAGTTCTACTACCTGACCAAAGAATGTGAATCTTGCAGAGCATTTTTAATTGTTTCATTACTTATCTGATTCATTTTGCTCAATTCATTAATAAAAAAAGTATCTTCGGATACCGTTAGGCCACAAACAATAGTGAATTATTAAGATTTTCTTGTGAATATGGTGTTTTTTATACATACGTCGCGCATCGTCCGTGCGCACATTGTTTATCGTCATAGGTGATCGTAACTCCACCAATATCTTCCGGCCGATTTTCTAAGATCGTTCTCACAATGAAACTTTATTTTTCAGTCTTTGCTATGATTGATCAGCTTATCTTTATTAAAGCCATGACATTCATCGTAACTTGACAGTCTTATGTTGAATGTAAATGACAATTATAAGCCAACACTTTATTAAAAAAGCATTGTGCTGTTTGCAAAAGCATCTTGCACACAGCTTCACTGAATATATTTTTTTGAAACTCGTTCAAATATCAAACTGTGATCCTTTTGATGAACAGCATCCACGATGGCGTATTAAATCGTTTGTCATTGCAATATGTCCCGATGCCGTCAGTCTTAATTTGACGTATGACCTCTATCATACTTGGTTAAACCTTCATAATTGCTAAATAGCATGCTTTTTTTCGATAAACACGACATAACTGACACTTTGCATAAATCTCCTTCTTTTATGAGACAATACACTGATGAAACTTTAATGTCGATTGCTCTACCAGTCACCCTGCCTACATTACCTGTAATCGGTCGTCTTTTCAATCCCTTGTTACTTCTATTTAGGAGCGGTTTCTATGATATACCGCCTCTCCACACATTATGGTTTATGATTAGGGAATAGCCTCATTAACATTTCAAAATAATTTGGTTCGCCTCGATCCCTTACAGGTACATGTAATGCACGTGGATGATGCAGTGCGATATCGTTGTTTAATCGGTCAAATTGATTCAGAAGAAGCCATTCTAAGCACAGTAGCAAATGCAACCATTGGACTCGGTGCAGACAATCATATTTCTTCAACTAATATCCCATCCTTTTCAAAAATGGATTAGTCATTACAGTATGCAACTTAATCATTTCTATGATTACTTATGGAAGATCTTATTAACATTAGTACAAAAAGTAGATAAATTTCAAATGTATTTGATGGTACGCTAACATATGTAATGCTGCCTCTGTTTTCACGTCAACGGGATGATGAAGTTTCAAAAACATTAATTGTCTTGGTTTGTTGCAACAACAAGATATATAACTAGCCGCTCCCAAGTACATCAATCGAATTCAGTGGAAATGGACAGAATATCAAACCGTTTAATTGTGTTTAGGGAATGTTAAGAACGTTTCTTAAGACCTCGTAAGTATTCTGTGCTAAAGTTCCGGGTACTTAACTTTAACAAAGAGTGGTTTTACAGGTTTCAGCGAAATTCTTGATTTAAACAGATATTGCATGGACCAACCGAAGTGAAGAAAACTTTTGAATAAGCAATGAGGATGTCTTGCGTTTGACAATTCAAATTGTTTTCTCCCACAGATACTTACTAAAGTCGTTTTCAATCTACCAAAAATAGAGTTCAACTTTAATGGGCCTGCGATGATCCCGTGAATCGACGGTTATATTGACTTACGAACTGATCTCGGAAAATGTATAAGAAAACTCCCATTGTGACTTTCAAATTCCACATTACGTTTTAAATACGAAGTTCATTACTCTCGAAAGTCGTTAGCAATAAACAGTCCACATATGAAAGAATTGTAAAAACGTGCAATTCTCTCGGTAACAGGCAGTCGACAGCATGTACTTAACCATTCATCACGATAAATGAGACACCGATTGCGCAAGACAAACCTCGAGAGCATACAGCTGTCTTCAGGACCGATATCCGCCGAGCCTCATTCATAAGTAAAGTAGGTTGTTTCTGGAGATTGCTTAAAAACGTCCTCTGCCATGGTTGAAAATTAAATTGTTCATGTTGCTGATTCCTTTCCTAGAGCAGTATAACTCGATATCTACGATTCTTAATTGACGTGCGTGTTTGATGTGATGGCGAAATTTGACTCCAGGCTTACATATCCCGTTTAAATTGAGATTACTCAGCGTGTTTCCGTTCACTTTGGTACATTTTTGACAGAACAAAAGGATGGTTTCAAAGATTTAAACACCGGCTTCACCGGCGAAGTCTAATTTTTTGTCCAATCGTCTCTTTCAACAAAACTTATCATCGCCAATGTGACTCAGTGCAGCCCATGAGTTGTAGTGGCGTTAGTTTAGTACATGTTTCTGTACTTCTGGTGTAGGTAAAAAAGGACTAGAAATTTCGCACATCATCCAATGTTGATATGTCCAATTTGCAATTTACCAAATAGGGTATTTTTGAAGCATTTCTATCTTCTTACAATTATTCACTTTCACAATAAATACAGGGTTGCATAAATGTACAATAAACGAAAACACGATTCGAAGTCAATATCGATACTGGAAGAAAAATAGCAGGAATGATTAAACACCGAATCAACAAAGGCGCTCGTGAGAGATGACCCTTTCGTCTGTATGCGAGGCACATGCAAGGGGAATCGATTTTGTTGTATCATTATGATAAACAAAAATGTTATTTGTATACATCGGTCTACATTTGTGTGCTGCTTAAATAACAAAAGCAGTATTTGTTGGTTTAATCGATATAACTGCGATCTAAACTGTAGATTTAATATGCGCAAAAAGTGAAAGAGTATAAAATTGACCGCGTTATGACAGCGAGAAGGGTTAAAGGGTGCCAGCACGGCTCCCTATCATGTAGCGGGTTGATGCTGGTACAGCGAAAGTTTATAGGCGTGGTGTCCTACTTACCACAACAAAACAAGCCTTCTGTCAATTATATGCAAACCGTTGTACAGTTTTGCACGTAAAACAATGCTGCGTATCATGTAAGAATTTATTTTAATTTCCATTTACATACATGTATGTAGAGAATCTTACATGAGTGTCCCTGTCCATGGTTACGAATGTAAGATTCTGTTAATCACATAACATAATTTGAAAACAAACTTCAAACACAATTATGTGTTATCAGCTTACTCTATATAGGTCAAATCCAAAGCACTTCAATCATGGTATTGTCGTTCCGCGCAGTGTTAAGCAGTTACAGATTTATTTGTATGTTTTTTGTTAAATAATGAAAGTTTTTAATGCCCTGTTGATGGCGAAATAAACATTTCGAACTCAATTAAAATAACAGTTTATGCATCATGTGGTAGAGTCAATGAAAGAAGTACATGTACCTGTAGTGGCGTAGGAATATGTTCCCACGGTTTTAATCACCTTTAGGTTTTATTACACGTGTGTAATGTCATATTTATGACATGGCCGTATGACATAGTAAAAAGAGTCAGTTATGTTATAAAATACTTGTATAACCACTTGAAGCTATGGGATGAAATTATGTACACTTTTTCTTAATTAAATTTTTCAAACCGAGTGAAACATTGACTGATGTGTCACACATGACAGATATTGGAGTCGTGCCGACGTTTTTCAGATTGGGCAAATTGTATTGCTTGAGTCGACTTACAGGGTACTACACATCAGTGTGCATTTATGCGTTGAGTTCAAATTAAAATGCATTTTGATGCGTGGTAGTCGATAAAACTGCTGTATAAACGATTTTAAGCAGTTTGTATAACAGGTTGTAATGCAGATGTCGGCACCTAGGACGAATTAAAGCGCGAGAGGCTTTCAACAGATGTCTTTTAAATGAATAGGCGTAATCACCATGACGAATCGGTTACATCACCAATTCAAACTGATTATGTGTCATTATAAATATGAAATCGCTTTTGTAATTTTAAAAATTAACATTCAATGAAAGTTTCCAAAGAAAGATGCACTTTATCAGCGCGACGGATAAAAAGGAAATAATGAGAAATATATATAAGACAGTTTTTCATGTGCAAAGTTGCACAGAAAAGTAATGACAGCATCACCAATCGCAATGACATACTTACTTTACAACTATCACTATTGATATAACGGAGAATGTTATATAGGCAGGGTCCAGATGAATGCTTTAAGCAGTCATTGAGCGTTTGAAAACATTCCAGTGAAGATAAGATAATGGTAACATAATTAATTCCGTCTGATATTACCAAAAGACGAAAACCTTCGTACTTATTGTAATAAATTCAAATATATCATCATACAATAACCATAATGTGATCAGATGTCTCAATAACAATTAGGAGGTATCTCTTTTAATGATTAAGTGATACAAGTACCTTCATATGCTGTGCCACCATATCCATGCACCGATAATTGCGTGGATGTTGGAATCTTGTTTTGTATGAGCGAAGTGCCGGTTGTAACACCAAGATTTTTCATCCGACACAATCGTTCACCTGGATGAGCAATTGTGCTAAATTGCTGCATTTGAAACACGAGTTCGTAGAGGATCAGCATACTATTGGACATGAGTACGAGGCCCCGACAGGACTCAAAATGTCCTCCTGTCTTATTTGAATACCAACTTTATTTATCATAGCAATAAACACTAGACGTACATGTATCGGAATTATATCAAAATATCAAAATACGCTCACCAGAGTGTTACGGTTCCAACAACCGATATGAATATTACAAACACGAGTTCTGACCCCTGTGATATATCAAGCAGGATATTACAAAGCATGTTCAGCACGATTTATCACATGATAGTGAAATCATGCAGGAGTAACAATTTGTTTGATGACGCAATAAATTCAGCACGAAAATAATATTCATTGAACTCATACTTTAAAAAGGCTCTCTTGGTTCTCATTAATCCTTTAGAATGACAGCTGCTGGTTAATTTAATATGCATAGGTGGACATGCAGTTGGTTATATGAAGCATGTTGCAGGCAAACTCTCTCCCACGCGCCTTATCTGGGTGTCGAATTGATCATGTTTTCTTCTAATAATTAATAACGGCTTTTCTAGAGATTAGGATATTTCATTAACATGTGCTGTGTTCGTCCGCGCTCTGTGTAATACATCAGTTTTTCCTTTATTATACAGAGCAAATGTTTTAAATTGATATGTTGTAGATATATGAATACATTCATAAGTAATTAACATACCGTAAATGTTTTATATATCGACACGTGATAACTTTTTTCTCATTACGGGGATGTATTCAATCTGAATTTGTCTCTCTGAAATTCAATTACAGATTTTGGTTTTTTGGGTACTTTTTATAATACTTTCCGAAGATGAATGATGAATAATTTATGCCAATTGTTAGACTCTCTCGCAGAGTGATTAAAGGGAAACAAAGGTACGATGAACTGTTGTGTTTTATCACTATAAGAGAAAGATCAAATGACTTTGAATCAATATAGCCTGATTGGCAAGAAGCTCATGAAACATTCGTATGCTGCCAGTGATATAATTTACCCTTTTTAATCCTGTCTTAATATGTTGAGTTGATAGACGTGTAATATTGATATATCTCTCACGTTCGACTCGTGTAAATCGTTAATCCGCACGCGAGCCTTAGTACGTGGAAAGCATTACCTAGATATCTACACGTTGTCTCCCCCCCCCCCCCGAGTCCACAGAAGCTATATATCGATATATATGTATGCATTTTCACAAATATATTGAAGTTTTGATTGTTGTAGGTTTTTGTTTAGATTTGTCTATAATCAGATATTGCTTCGTTTTTGTTGAAGGAAAATATACACTAGGAAAGTTGACTGACTACTCTAAGTACTTACAGTATTGGAACACGTCATTGTTAATTTTCAGCATAATACACTTTCTGGTAAAATATCAAAGAAACTACATATCATAGAACTTCGAAATCCGAAAGGACTGATAATTATTTACAAATTTCATCGTTTCATTGATTTCTGCATCCAGCAATAAACGTTAATATCATCTCACAGCATAAATCAGGTTAGTCAAACATTTTATTACATCCTATAATAGGAACACGAAAACAGTGATATTCCAAGAGACTGGACATTCCTTAGACAATTTGTGTTTTTAGAGAAACGGACGTAACTCATTTGTACTAATTTACGAAACTTCACAAACAACATTGAATCGCTGACTCCTCAAGTGGCCCAACCAAACCCTTATCCAAACCTCTTACCACTGTTCTTAGCACCATTAAACCAGGGTAACAGTCGCATTATAACCCTGCCTGCTTAAAAAGTAGAATTAGTGGAATGTTGAAGAAGTTGAAATATCAGTTTTTTAATCTTTAATATCCTGTCATTGAAGATGTTTATTTTATCAGAACTTTTGACTGTTCGACTCTTTGCACTAAGATACCGCAAACGAAGCTGAAGGAATGGCTTATACCTCTCCTATGAAATCGTATCTTGTTCACAGGAAGGCGACGGGCGATATGAAGGAGTAAACTTTGTGAAAAGGCCAAAATGAAATAAACTGATGGTAAAGCTGTTAGAAAGTGTGATGACTGTGTTGACATTTTTTGTTTTGTTTGGTAGCAATAAGGAAGTTGTTGAAGCAGTCGATCATAAACACCTCTCTGAGCTTGAAATCAATGTCATTACAGACTCAATTCAGCCGCCTTCCGCGGTCTTTGTTTAAAACATGACCAGTAAGGACGGCGTACTACTAAGCTGTACGATAGGTAGGGCGATTTATTTTGAATTCCAGATCGTGACTATTCCCGTACTGCTTTTTGCTAGCAATACCCCTGCTTCCCTAACCAACGATGTTTACTAATATCAAAGTTTTACTTTCTACACAAACAATGTACATATTAAACGTGTCACAACGTCCAGCTATGACTGTCAGAGCTTTACAAAGGGACCAGTCGGTCTTGAAACTTTGCGACACATTTACTACGTACATTGTTTGTGTAGAAAGTAACACTTTGATATCAAATATTTTCAAATGATTAATCTTATTAAAGACAAAAAACGATGTTTATACGTCACAGGTTTTTACGGCATTTTGGATGTGTAGGGGCGACAGTCCCCATCAGAAAAGGATAAAGCCTACATACCACTTTTCAAAACTTTTGCTTGCAATGCAATTATTAATGGCATTTATCACATGTTCTGTCTTTTTGGACTTTTGTTGTTCTCAATATGCTGTCAACAACTTGGGTAGTTGGAATGCGTAGTTGGTCGCGAACTTGCCATTCAGCAGGACGACAAGGCTTTGATTGCTCGATAGGACGTGGAAATGTGTTGTGACATGGGCCTCAACACTTTAGTCTTTACCTAAAACTCTGGTATTCTCCCCAATTAAGACCCCCTTAGCGCTGCAATCCGGGCTAACCAGAGTGATTAATATAAAATGATAGAACTTAATTCATAGTTATTGA
Source organism: Chlamys rubida (assembly GCA_032359455.1). Classification (NCBI taxonomy): domain Eukaryota; kingdom Metazoa; phylum Mollusca; class Bivalvia; order Pectinida; family Pectinidae; genus Chlamys; species Chlamys rubida. The sequence goes on from JAUMHH010218633.1 coordinate 23,243, forward strand.
AAAATGAATAAAGCTTACAACAACATATTTGGGTGTTTGTGAATGCCAAAGTCTTCTGCAAACAAACAGCATCGTAACTTCCAGACAATCAGGCTGGTTAAATTGAACGGAAGCAATATCCAAATCGGCCTTACGCTGGTACCTTGCTGTTTGCTGGGTTTTTTAACATTCGTCGAGTAGTTATGCGAACCGTGAATGTGAGATTGATTAACTTAACGATTATCAGTAATTGGAGGGGAACCAATTCCGACGGAACAATTAATTTAAGTCTGGATTTAGTTTTAAATCGTTTTTTTTTAATTGAAAGTATTATGCTCGAAAGGTAATTTTTGCGTGTTCAAGACTTTAAATGGCATAATTTTAATTTAATACGGTCATGTTTCGCCGGTACACATTACGCGTGAATTCATACCATTTTTTGGGTACCGCGCAGCAGGATGTGTTCCTCAACAAATTGTGTGTAAACCAAGCGTCCTTTCGGAGCGGCTCATGTTATTTTGGGGCAAAATTGATGGCTTCTTCTCGTTCAATGCATGTCTCTTAAGTTCATGTTGTCTTTATGTACCGATTTCAAGTTTGGATTCACTCTTGTTTTTTTTAACTGTTATACTAAATACATTAATAACACAAAGAGTCGGAATAAAGATAAATGAAATCTGAACAGTGTGAAACGTGAATACAAATAAAGTTTACGAGAAATATCACATTTCACAGTAAGAGACCAAGAAAACTAAATCAATCTTTCACAGCAAAAGCTAATAAAAATATAACCTAGGAGACACCAGAACGAAAGGAAGTATCTACAAAAAAAATCAAACATAAATGAAACCAGGTGATCCAAAACCTTAATGACTTCGGGAGTTCCATGATGCACTATTGCTGTTGTTTCCAGTCAATTTCTAGATTTTTTGTCTTTTACAAAAGATCTTAAACAGAGTGAACATTACTTTAATTGTGGAAAAAGGCTTAAACGTACCATATGAAATCAGGTTTTAAGTGATGACTATTACACTGATCTTCAAAGGGTCAAGTAAGATTGTGGCCTCTTTACTAGCTAAGATGTATCATTGTTAGGTACACATGTCACAGACACGATCTTGACAATTTAACACACCGTTAAATTGGTACATTTGGCCTCAGAGTTAAGACAAATCTCATTTATCACCTGAAACGTGGAAGATTGTCAAAAAGACACTAAACATCTAGCCTTGACTACAACTGTGACACGTGTTCATTGTGAATTGAAGACTCTTTTTAGATATCCTACTTCTAGCTTGCAATTTGACTTGAATTAATACATCTTGCAATACATATATCTTTGCTGCCGTCCTTGTACATTCATAGAGTCATTGTTTCGTGTACTGTAATCCTACTTTCATTTTCGTTCTATCGTATTATTTTCTTTTTTGAGTGCTTCTCTTCAACGACATTTACTTATTTCTTGAATATCATTCCCAACGTTTTAAATGTGATCAATCTGAAATAGTGTTGCTGTAGAACCCATTGTATCTCGATAGTTTCAATATGCGCGAAATAAACAAATGCGAGGAAGCTGCTAATCTCTTTTCAAGTCATATACATTTTCAGCAGCTTGTCAGGAGCGCATTTTGTTGGCGTTGTGGTAAATTTTCTAGTTTATTTTGTTAGCGCATGTATAATGAAACACTATCACTTCATGCATGCCCTAACACGTTCACACAGTACATAATGAAACAATGGCAGTAATGGGAAGGTCCACAACACAATTATATTTTAGAATCTAAATGTACAAGAAATCAATTCCGATTATAGTCTGCATGAATTATATGAATGTTTAATGTTATATCACACAACAGTATGTTGTTTACCGAACGCGCGATATAAAAATAACAATAGGCTGTGTAATTCTATATTGATCGCCTCAAATCTCTCTAATTTCATGTATCATCCAATAGTGCAAGTCTTTCAAGAAAATATAGAAAATGTCAAGTAACTCCAAACGGGCGTCTTTCATTACAGTTTTATCTGTAGTTTTACGTTTTCCTCACTGCCAGATTTCGATTTTCGTTTTGTTTTTCTCGACATTTTTAAATGATTTGTTCCAACAGTAATATGTAATCATTTTCAAAATGCATTATTCTGCGAGTCTTTGCATACCCGGGGGCCTCATAATATGGTGTTCAGAATCTCGTTTCTTGACGTAAACAATATCCCAATTGTATAATACTGTCTTAGAAGATTTATTAGAATTTCCAATTATCCTTCTGTGTGATATGGCATACGATCATATATATACAAATGGTTTGTTCTACTAAAAGCTCTTCATCACCAGGCGTGATGGTTTGATCTCAACCTAACCCATTTACAGAGAAGTGTCTTCTCATGCATCGCCCAACCTGTCAGCAATGTTATTCACGATGTTCAACGAGGCATACGTTATAAAACAACTTGACGTCTGGTTTCATATATGCATTGTTCTTTTTATATTTTATTTTTCAACCATTCAGCACCTTCTTTGAATTACAGTAGGTTATCGTTGATCCTGAAAAATAAATATTGTTTATATATATTCGCCATTGCCGCATTTTTAGGTCAACGGCTTTTCGTTTGGTGTTTTCTTACTAGAGAAAGTTTCATCTACACTGAGGAAATTGTATCGTTGTGACCATGACTTACATTCCGACTAAGGCATTCCAATGTCTGTCATTATTGAGGACTTGCGTATTGCGTCTTAGCTCGTTGGTGGCTGAAATCCTTGTCTTGATTTGACATGATGGCTGGTAACAATGGCACAGGAAACGTTCTTACCTATTCAGAGCCCAATTGTTTATTCTGTTTTTTTTTGTTAATGATGTCTCTCAGCTGATGTGTGCTGAGTTTTCGTATAGAAGGTGGGTTCTTAACCTGTCGTTGTATGTTAACGCTTTGGTATAACGTTCTACATTAATGATGGGACCAGGTGAATAGTCTAGACTATTTAATTCCCCGCGTGATTTTGATACTGATTTCTAAACAACGCATATGATGTGAATCAAATGTCTCATGCCATTTGCAGTCATTCATGATTGTTATAGTTTATCTAAAAACAGTCCAGCCATTCAGCTATATTCTGGAATGCTTTTTTTATTGACGATGGTGTATATGGAACGTGGATACGTTTATTTGTATAGGGGTCAAGTTAAACAAGATATAGACAATATTACTCAACAAGTTTATTACATATATAATGAAATATATAGTGAACACTTATAGATTTGCAAAAGAGGACATTCTGTGCAATTCCTGAGGGAAGTCTTCAGTTTCATGTCTTCCCTTAATGTTGGTATGAAAAAGTTATATATATTTGGGTCACTGCCTTAGATGCATGCCATCATTTATTGAGTAAAGACCGTTATGATCCATCATTCATTTGTTTGATTTTTTTCGCTTTTGTGCACAAAACAGCTAAACGGATGACATAACTCCGTATTGACGTATTCCAGTTTTGTGTGTTCGTCGGCAGGTTTGGTGTGTGTATGTTTATATTACTATTACCTAATGAATCACCATGATGAATGCATGAAGCATAAATCTAGATTGAAAAGCTTCGCATTAAATCAACGAATCCATATCCGTTACATCATATTCCTTGAAATAAATAATTAAAAGATCACCATGACGTGACTGTTTTTACTGTCTTTCTTCAGCGTAATTAATGAGAATGTAACTCGATTCTAGCCGATCCTCATCCATCGTTGACTCCTACTTCAATTGATGCATGTGTACAATAACGATGCTCCCCACCTTCGGAAGGACGCGCCAGCAACGAGGCGCTATTCATTATACAAATGATTAGAATTTTAAATAAGAAGACAGATGACTTTATAAATTAACTTAAAAAAATGATTGAATATTCTCAAATCCGTTTGCTTTCAATAATTGTTAGTCGCAGTACCAAACTTGGTACATGAACCGTACTAGAACCTCTATAAACTGTACATGTTCTACATCTGTGTATGATAGGTCAGGGGGG
>JAUMHH010218634.1:0-12299 GCA_032359455.1 Chlamys rubida
ATGTAACTTTAGTAGACTCTACCATGCATTGATCTGGATGAGTCCATTATGGTCTACAGTGGTGAAAGGGTTAACTTGCTCGAGTGAAGGGACTGTTCAATAAACCTAGATTCAAGGTCACAGGGGTCAAATCTGTTGAAAACTTCAAATAACTTCTTATGTAGAACTACAAAGTCTGGGATCATAGTTGGGCTTTGGCATCCCATGGTAAAAGGCTGTCTAAATAGATCACCCAGATCCACATTTGAGGTCATGGTGGTAAAATGTGTTGAAAATTAGCACAAATTTTCCTTTCATTTTCCTGACCAAGCATTATTATTGTAATTGTTTGGGTCAATAAAAAAGATTGAGATAGCCACCATAATTTCAGGTTAGTGGAAACATTGGCATTTTCTTGTTTACCTTGGATAGAAACAGGTGAGTGATACAGGCCCCACAGACCTCATCTTAAAATGTTCTGAATCATGCTCTGTAAAAACATCTGTGTATTCACAAAGTGTTTAAATTTGACTTCAGTATTGAAATTATTTGTGTAACAGCTGGTGCAGGGGGGCCTGGCACCGTGTTTGTGGGACAGACGGGCACTGGGGTTGCTAAACTGACCATAGACAACAAGGGCAAGAATCCTATGGTCAAGATGGATGCAGACTGTTTGGAGTTTGACGCAGTGACATCAGGTGAGATAAAGTCAGATTCAGTCTTGCTTGATATATTTATCATGTGAAGTTATCAAGACTTTGACCAATGCAAACATATTTCTCTTTCTTAAATAAAGAAGGAAGGGAAGCAACTCCTGAAGCCTGGATTCTACAAAATTTATCCGTTTAAGTAATAATATTTTCACTTAAGTCAATTTTAATGAATTTTGCTGTAAATGTAAGAGATGATCTCAAAAATATTAATACATGTCTTTCTCCCATAATTTCTATAGCAGGCTTTTCACTAACTTCTAATTGAACAGACCAAATGACATTTTTAACTGGCCAACTTTTGTAAAATTACATACGAGATATATAAGAAAAAAGTGATTTGAGCAGGCCAAAATGGGAACTGAACCGGTCATTTTTGCCTGCTATCTGTTCTTAATGAAAACCCTGCTATAGGCTTCATTTCTCCCAGCTCAGATGTTATGATTTTGTTATGTCATTATGAAAGTAACCCTATTTATCTTTGTAATACATGTGTATACAATTAGAAATCAATTCCTTGGGTTGGATGGATCATTGATTCCTTCATACAAGTGTGTATGATAAGATTCATTGATTCTCTCACAATGATTAAAAAAACAATTCTCAGATCAGATGAATTCCACTTGATGTTATTTTTCCTAATGTCATATTGTACTATATTTTGAATTTAAATGCAAATTCTGCTGAAGTGATTTCACTCAAATGTAATGGAAATGACCAGTGTATGATACCTGACCAATGTTTGGTATTTTGGAGCAGATTTGATATCCAATATGGCCACCATTGGCAGCCATTTTGAAAATCTGTTTTGAACTAATAGTCCAATTCTGCAGAACAGATTAAGATGAAACCTGGTTGGAATGATAAGGGCATTGTCCTGACCAATTTGTTATTTTAGAGCTGTTTTAAAATTCAATATGACCACCATTTTGAAAATCTTTTTAAAAATGAGAATCAAGTTCTAATGAACTAATTTTACTGAAACTTGGTGGAACGGATCAGTACATAGTTCTGACAATATACCAGTACACTCATTTCGTTACAATCATCTGTTTATCTTTGTTGCCATATAAGGATCCCCTAACCACTAGCAAAATCTAATCACAGGAACCTGTTTTTTTCGGCATAACTGTTTCTTAAATAAGTTATTGGTGAAAAGAAAACCATACCTTGCAGGACTTTTATTAAAAAATATCAAATGAAATAAAAAATATAAGCAAAAACAGTGTTCTGAGTGTAAAACTTTAGCGTTGCTAGGCTGAGATTTGAACCGTGGACTTCAGATTGTAATACTATTGCTCTAAGTAACTAAGCTACCTGGTCAATGGAAGTGCCATGTATCAACTGTACTACAGTTATAGCCAAAACCTAATTAAGGGGAGGTAGCTGCATATACAAAATAATCAGTGCAGTTGGACAGGAATCCCTAACTATGCCACAAAAAACAATTTGTGTGAAGTTTACATTTTTTTTGGCCTCTAAGTTGTTGTTTTGCCTCTTTCATTTCTCATAAAGTAAGGGTAGGCAAACATTTTCATTTTGCAAAACATTTTTCAACGAGTGCTAAGAATCATGAATATTTTAGAGAAAAATTGTTTAAGATTTTACGTGGTACTCAAAAGTAGCTGAAGGTGAGGAACTTTAAATTAGGATAGGTAGAAAAAAGACAATCCAGATTGTTTTGGTTTTACCAATAATTGTGTTGATTTGCCTACTAGGTGCTGCTGCTTGGGTCACTGACACAAGTGTGGACCTGGATGAGATTGTTTTGACCAATGGTGGTCATCTCGTGCTGGACACGGATTTGACCATGGAGATCAGTGGGGATGACTACGGTGTTGTCCATTTAACAGACACTAGAACCCTGACACTCGCAGCGGCTTTGACTGCCAATATGTACATTTCAACTGGAGCTACACTCAGACTGCTGCCTGGAAATTCTTTGGACATTCCAAAGTGGGTTTTTGTTAAGGGTACATTGCAATATGACGCATTAGCAGAAATTACAATTAGTGGTAACTTCTCTTTGGAGAGCCAGGATATTGATGTGGGTTTACTCAAAATTGACACAGACGCATCAATGGTTGTGGTTGGCAACAGCGACTTTAATGTTTCCACACCCAAATTCCAGTCGTATGGTAACTTCACTGCTGGAATAGTGAACATGACAGGTTTGGAAGAGTTCTACGTAGGGACGGCAGGAAATGCAACATTTGAACCAACAACTAATGATATGTACCTGGGTAAAAAAATACAAGTACTTGGTGAGCTGAATTTGCTGAAGCCAGTCTCTATAACACAAGTTTGCGAAGAGTTTACAGTCAATGGTGGAAAGATCACATGGCCCAATGGGACGACCATTATATTGGAATGTGACGTCGTCACAATCAATGGAGAATTTGATGCAGGTAGTGTAAATTTTAGAAATGGAATTGGATCACTGGAAGTTGGACCTACAGGGAAATTTTACCTCGAATCCCATGGACCAGTTTTAACAAATGCTTTAGAAGTTGCAGGTGAAATGTTTGTGAGCAACGTTGTAGAATTTAAATCTTTCAACAGAACAGACGAGAGAATTGAACTTGTGATTATACAGCCCACCGGAAACCTCAAACTGAACATGGACTCCCTCCCGAAGATCGTCAGCGGAGCTCCGGTAAGGCTGTGACTTGTACATTGTACCTACATAACAAGGGTGTCCACACAGAGAAATGATGAATGGGGCACCTTTATTTAAGCACATTTTTACCTCGAACATCATATATATCTCTTAATATGACAATATATCACCATTGTAGAGACGGGAATGTCTCTTTATCCCACTCCCAAGTTGACTTCTGCTTTAATGAATTGGTAGATAACTCTTAAAGTGTGCATAGTTTTCCGATCATGTGCTGCGGCAGCTTCCTTTCCATTCAATACACTAATGTTACATTTGTTGGGTGTGGAAGCTAAGTTATCTTAACTATCTAAACAACCAGGAAATTTTTGGAAATTGTAAAATCCAGAATGATAGAAAAGAATGTACAGTAAGAAATCAAGTTCTATTTTTAAAATCCTCAGTGTCGCCCTCACCTGATGTAATGTCAGATATAAACAACTGATCTTGGTAAATATGTCACAAAAACCTTAAATTCAAATTGTTTAATCTATTGGAGATCGATGATCAGCTCTACACTGTGTGAAATAAAGTTGAAATGCATTTTATGTAGCTCAAATGGCCAGTACAAAAGGTTGGAGGGTGTATTGTGATGGAGCACATTGAGGTAGAGCTTCCTGGGGTTAATCTAACTAAACATTAATACACTTTCTACAGGGCTGTGTTCTATTCACTTGTTATTACTGTTCAGATCAAAAAGTCAAAGGGCTCTTAAAAAATATATGCTATAAATAGAAAACCAGCATCCTTAAATATGCGTTGAGTATGAAGTAGTTCACTGTTAAATATGGAAGCTAAGTCTTGAATTTATTAAATTATTTAATATAAACCCCAGAGATTTTATTTTTTTGTCTTTCCGATAGAAATAGGGTTTGAATTGTCAGCAGTGTTGCATACAAATTTTACCCCTACAAAGTTGCTTATGGAACAAAAACTGCAAAAGATTCTTCCTTCAAAATGAAGCACAATCACCATGCAGTAATAAAAAAGGTACATGTAGTATGTTTTGTTTAAAATATTTTGATAAAAGTGTATATTTTTTCTTATTCAATTTTCTTTTTTGTTACTTTTAGGTCAGTACCAACAACAGCCTTCTGAGAGCCCGGTACCTGTTTGTGAACGGCAGTATGAACGGTGACATTCTAGACATGTCACCTGGTATTGACACCTTGTGGGTTGGGTCTGCAGGTAATATGGAATTCACACCATATATTAATGATCTGTTGCTGTCGGATGCTTTTATCGACGGATCCTTCACTGCTAAAACACCAATAGTCATAAGGGGAATAACTGTCTCTAATGCCCATGAACTTTATGTCGGAGAAACTGGTGTGTTTACTCTTGATTCTGCAGTTCAGTCTACGAAATCGTGGACGGGCCCTTCCACGTTAGCTTTCACTAACTTGTACGTGAGTGGTAGGCTATATGCTGGCCAAATGAGGACACATGTGGACTCCGTGACTAGTGGATGGGACTATTTATTAGTCGGGACTGCAGGTGATGTAAAATTTACATCTGATATTGGATCAGATTTTATTTGTAATACAGTTGAAGATAACGGCATTATAGATGTCTACAATACCATTCAAATGCAGGGCAAGACATCCATGTCCTTAAACCTGGTCGTCGGAAATAATGCCAGATTTAAACTAGATGCTGATTCATCGCATCCCAACGGTCCATTCAATGGTGTGTCCAACATCTCGGCCAACATGTTGAGGACGAAGTCCGGCAGTAACACTTACCTCGGTGATACCAACGTACACACAGTATCACTAGAGCTGGACGGTACACTGTACTGTATGCCGACCGCCTCTGTGGATGTGACCTACCTGACTGTACAATCCAACGGCCACGGATTCTTCCCAACAGATGTTGTGTTTAACGGAAATACCATGGACATACAAAGTGGAGGCACATTGGAGGTCGACTATAAACTGGAACCAGATGACCCACTAGAGGGAAACCCTAACAGTAACATCAACTACCAGTCCGTAACTGTTGATGGGACACTACAGGCCGGGTCTCTCAAGATCTCCAGTACTAATGTGACGGTGTCTGGAACTGTGGATGTGTCCGAAGGCGGCTACAAGTCCGAACAGGGACCAGGTAAAAATCATTGATGTAGGAATACTAAAAATGATTGATATTTCATGTTTAGCCGAACTGGACCTTACATACTTTATGAAAAACATATTTAGGTCTGTGAAGACAAAGTAAATATTTTTTCAGTTCACAAACTCAGATCTATATTTAAGATTTTCAAATTTAAAATTATATACATACCCAGGTAAGTTCTATTGGATATCCTTATTGCTGATATTGATGTTTCTATGAATGGACAAAGCATTTGTATTTCAAATTACCAGCAATGTAACATTAAAATATATTTCAAAATGTATTTAGTATAAGGTAAAAGATATCATACAATTCACTGATTATGAACATTCATTGTTCCCTTGATTATTAAAACAGTTTTTTTTTCTGCCTTAATAATATGTATTTTGGGCCAAAAGTTGCCACTTTTTCCAATGATTTTCGTTTTGTCTACAAAAAAATGTTTGACAGACATATTGTTAGCCATTGTTGCTCCTGTTTGACAAACATATTGGTTGTAGGTGCTGGAAAATCCTCCTCCAGTAGAGGGAGTGGAGGAAGCTATGGTGCCAGGGGAGGTAAATCTACACATGCTTCAGCCTCGGATTCCTACGGCACGATCTATACTACCGGTACCTGGGGGAGTGGTGGCGGAGACTCCAGTAGTTACAAGGGAGGACGTGGTGGAGGACGTCTTGTACTCCAAGTGATCCAGACTTTCACCATGAATGTGACGGGTGGGATGAGCTCCAACGGTGGTGATCGTACAGTAAGACTTGTTCTGTGATTGTACGGTAACATTTATGCTATGTAAATATCACAATCATTAGATTTTACTGATAACTAAAGCAGATACAAGGAATATACACAGTGTGTCTATAAGATTTAGTTAATCCATTTTTTTTTACGACTGCTGTTGTAAATATTTGTATGTGTTTATAGGGTAACTACGGTAGTGACAGGGACTGCTGTTGTAAATCTGTGTATGTGTTTATAGGGTAACTACGGTAGTGACAGGGACTGCTGTTGTAAATATTTGTATGTGTTTATAGGGTAACAATGGTAGTGACAGGGACTGCTGTTGTAAATCTTTGTACGTGTTTATAGGGTAACTACGGTAGTGACAGGGACTGCTGTTGTAAATCTTTGTATGTGTTTATAGGGTAACTACGGTAGTGACAGGGACTGCTGTTGTAAATCTTTGTTTGTGTTTATAGGGTAACTACGGTAGTGACAGGGACTGCTGATGTTAATCTTTGTACGTGTTTATAGGGTAGCTACGGTAGTGACAGGGACTGCTGATGTTAATCTTTGTACGTGTTTAAAGGGTAACTACGGTGGTGGTGGCAGTGGGGGTTCCATCTCCATCACCTGTAAGACACTGGACATGCTGGGACAAATGACTCTCAACGGAGGTGCTGGCCACACGAGCGGCAGTGGAGGTGGTGCCGGTGGCAGGGTTTACGTTAAATTTGAGACAGGAACATACACCAGTGGTCTGGTCACAGCTAAAGGTAATCTTTGTCCATCTCTCAATAAGAACAGGATTCTGCTCTGAAGATTGTAAAAACTTTGCAAGGATCTAATCTTCGCTATTTTTGTGCTTTCCATTAACCACAAAAACTTATTTCCTCCAAAGTTAATGTTTATAAACATTATGAAGTAAATACTGTGTGGTAAAAACCTCCTATCAATTTTGAAGCATGTAAAAATCAGACCCTCCTAAAATAACTTTCATTGTATGTGCATGAAATGTTATACATGTATGTTAAATGATCAAAATTTAGCTTAAAGTACTCAACCTTTTCACCCAAACATATATATAAGAATATTGGCAAATTAGAACTATTTCGGTTCAAAATTAATTTGATTGATTTGTTTGACATATCCTCGTCGCAATTCAATTGATAAACACCAAGCTTAATGGTGAAAAATTTCAGCAGGGTCATTTGCCTGGGGGTAAATTTTGGTGTTGTAACAGTAAATATAGATAAGTTAATGTTTAAGATTGCTGTATGTGTGTCATTATAGGTGACATCTTAATCAATACATGTTTTAATCATTCAATATATTTTTTGGGATCACCTTCCCAACCATGTGGGTTTTCTCTGGATATTCTAGTTTGCTTCCACATTAAAACCCTTTGCATGCTTCCATTTGGACCAACAAGAGTAATTAATATAAGTTGGACAACTTGTATCATAATTGTTGTAAAATAAATAAATGTTATATTTATTAGTTGTGGCCCAATTTCATTGCAATACAGTTGTCAATTTCAGGGTTCATTATCAGATATCAAAAACCTGTTTTTTTTTTACTTACGTCTAGGTGGAGTGGGTTATGAGCCTGGAGGTCCAGGAATGATATACTTTGAGGGAGATGAGTCGCGCAATCTCAGAGTAGACAACAAATGTCAGAAACCCACGGTGAGTATCTACTTGGTCGACCGTACGTGTTGCATTTAATTGGATACACAAAAGAACAAGTGAAACTGTGAAATACCAAGCTCCACTGGGTTCTCTTGTTATTGATTTAAATTGGTGACATAAATATCAGTTTGGTAATTGATGCAAACCATTCTATTTTACTTGTACAGGTTACAGAACCCTCAGGCACCACAGCAGAGGCGTCTCATTTTAACACATATATAAATACGGGTAAGCATCAATAGTCCTCACCATGAGATTCGCCCCAGTACGCGTTATTTTGAAAGGTTTGTGAACAGGTTATATAGCACCACCAGTGACATTGGTTCGATAACAAGTACGATACACCTTCAGAAAAGTACTTTTCGTAACAGTCATTGAATCATCGCACATAAACGTTTCACTGGATGTTCTATATGAACCGGTATACAATCTATACTGTTCAGTATGAACAAAATGTTTAGAAACTTCGAAAAAATTTGGGAAGTGATGAATGTTTTTTTGTAAAATCTAGGTAAACTGGGTTGGTATAATCCAATATGTGCATAATTGTAGCTTGGGAAATCACTGACCAATAATGAGTTCTATTTTATTGAAGCACTACCTGAAATTTAAAAAGTGATTTTAAAAATCAAATGTGCATGCTCAAATTAAACGAATTTTTTTTTTATTTATTTCCATTATTATCAAACCTGTAATTTTGAAATCTAACCTATGCTTCAAATGAGTTGCCACAATGCCAAATCATTCTCCAAATCACTTTTAAATTGACCCTAAGTCTTTATGCAAAACCTCCCTCATTGGAGATGTGCTTAGAAGTACTCTGGGGAGGTTTCAGAGGTTGACAGCTATGTGAAAATGATTGTATTTAGTTTACTGGGAAAAATCGGTGTCCATATATGAAATAAAATAGAATCAGAATAAGTAAAATTGCATTGAAACATCTTAAAAGATATTCATTAAAAGAAGTAACACTTTAAACAGCTGGACAACTTTTGTTAATAAAAGATGATTTTACGAACAGGTGCCATTGCATTCCTGTATCCACCATCGGATGACTTTGTCTACGACTTCACGACTGTTGAGATATACGGAGGTGCCCACCTGACAACCATTGGTAACAGGACCATTATTAAGGCAATAAAGGTTTTAGGAGATGACACTGGCCATTTCCATGTTCCTCCCACCCATACCTTAGAGCTAATGGAAAGTACGGTTCATCAACGAGCCAATGTAAGCTACCTACCATTCCTGTACAAGAATGCCACCTGGATATTGCCGGACGCTACGTTGGAGTTCCGCGAATCTCTGAATGAAGTGACCCAGGGAATCAGTTCGTCCGCCTGTTCTTCTTCCTACCTCAATAGCAACACCATAAAAATCTGGGGTACAGTCGTCGGGGACAAGGCAAACATCTTGGTGTCGTCAGGTAGGCTTACATGTAGGGATGATCTACAGTATAGTGTTTGTACAAAGCATTATAGTAGGCAGTTTATTGTCTTTATTTAACCCTCTCACTATTGTAGACCATAATGGACTCATCCAGATCAATGCATGGTAGATCCTACTAAAGTTTCATAGGGGTGAAAGGGTTAAACAAACAAACGTTATAGTACACTGTTTATTGTCTATATTCAATCAACATTAATGCATTAATACACTTTTATACCCTTTAGTGATTAGCAATCCATTTATAATCATAATCAATAATTGGTTTGTAATTAGAAGTAGTCAACTGATTGATGATTGATGACAGTTTTGAGCAGTTTATATAAGTTTATGGGACTGAATACCTTAATAAAGTGAGAACACTACTGTTACATCAGTAGGCAGAGTTTTTAATTGTACATCATGTTCGTTCTTTTACAAATGAATGGATTTCAAGCAACTTAATTTTTATGCAGTTTTGTCAATCATGTAGTAATATCAGAAGAATAAATGACTTTCAATGCATACTTTTTATTGTATAATTTGACACTTTGATTTCACTAATGAACCAATTATATTGATTATGTAATCTATAATCAATAATCGTAATCGTAAAGTTCAATTTTTGATTGTAATCAATCATCAGGCTATCACTAATACCCTGGTACTGTTTATGTGACCTGGCACTATTTATATAATCTGTCAACAATGTAATATATTATCAGGAGCAACCCTGTCATTTGAGGACTCGGCTGAACGCAGCCTTAAGTTTTCCAATGTCACTGTACAGAAAAATGGAGTTCTAGACTTAACTGACACTACTGATGATGAGACTGATTCTTGGAACTTTGAGGTAATCAGTGTGATCTAACTAAATAATTGTTTTAGTTTTGGTATTTGGTGGTAATTCTTTATTATGAGCTTTGTAAGAAAACGGATCAATTCTGATATTTCTCGAAGGTAAATGATTAATATACAACTAAAATGTTCTTAAAGAGATTTCAAAGGGAGTTCTGTTTGTGTGCAGTGGATAAATGATGAGTATTTCTCTCAGTGTTAAATTTTGAATACATAGTTTTATTTATGTCAAAATCATTACTGTGAGTCGCATAACGGAAATTTGTGTTAATACATTTGTATTTATTTTCACATTTTATATATTTCGTAAGATATGACTTACTAAATATGTGTGAGAGATTTTATTTCATTATTGACTTACTTTCACTAATTATGTAAAATTCTTATATCTCATAAACTGTTACTAGTGTAAAGTTGTAAACGGTCTAGGTACTACTGTGGATTTATAGCAATCAGAATTAATTTTACCTGGTGATTATCAAGTCCTAACTTTTGATGATTATTGTCTTGGCCTTTCATGATTACAAAGCTGGCTGTCCCATAATGTCACGGAAGTCCTAACTTTTGATTCTTAGTCTTTAACATGTTTCCATTAAATAGCACTGTTTTTCATGCTCTGTTTTGGTATTGTAGGTGAAGAGACTTGGTCGTGTTGCTCAGTTCCTGGTAGAGGGCGGTGGTGAGGTCAATGCCAAGAATTTTCACTTGGAGACAAACATTTTGAAAGTTGACAAGAATGGTTTGATCACTGCTGAGGGTTTGGGTCTGAGACAAGGTGATGGAATGGGCACGTCTCCTGCTGGAGGTGGTTATGGTGGGCGTGGTGGAGCTTCATCTGCAACAGGTACACAACTACACGACATACTTCGACACAGACTTATACAGATTACCTCTATGCTTCCATTGTCTTACATGAAGCCACTAAAGTCCCATTACATTCATATCACTATAAAATTGACTTGTAGCATTAAAAATTATTATTATGAGAGAATTTATTTTTTCAGATAAAATCCTTAAATATAAATATGTGGAATAAAGGGTATATTTTCTGTTGTCATGCCCATATAAAGGGCTTTGGCTTTTAGATACAATGAAGTGCTAGCAGGAAATCCCCCCTCCCAGTCTAACTTTCTCCCTTTGCCAGAATAATCACTCAGTAATAGTTTTGCCCATTCACATTGAAATACTATTCATATTGTATTATTGTATTGTTTACTGATTTTTGCTGTTTTAATAAATTCACCCTCATTATGGTGGGCAAAAACGCAAAAATCAAACTGCAGTGAAAGTTCCCCAGTATATATATAGTATGTCTAATAGTTATTACACAGGAGTATGTCACTGGTAAATACCCTGTGCTGTATAAAGCCTGTATTACTGTATCCTACTACTTGGTACATTTCGACATCAATGAACTCATGTTTTATGTTGAACCTTTCAGCGTACTATCCTGGCGAGACCTATGGGTCCTACCTGGAACCTCGGGCGTTTGGTAGCGGATCCAATGTAGCTTCAACCACCTCCGGCCGCGGTAAGTAGAAAAACCAGATCCACAGTAACTCACACCTCCTATGATCATGGTCAGTTAAGAAATCAAATCCTTAGTTGCTTCCTCTTCTTGTGGCTGTGATAAGTAGGGGAAAGGAATAAGGGGTTGTTTTGGAAGGGCAATCACATTTTAAGACAATATTGTCTTTGAAGATCAAGATAATCTTGTTTTTAATAGACAAGGCTTGTATAAATGTTAGGGTTTCCAGTTATTCATATATCATGCTAATAATGTGTGTGGCATGGCAGCTAGTGTATCCATGGGGTATTGGAGTTTATTTCTTTGGCATGGCAACATATTCATGCAGCATGACAATATATTCATGTGGAATGACATCGTATTTATGCAGTATGGCAGTGTATTCATGTGATTAGACATTGTATTGATGAAGAATGGCCATGTATTCATGTCACATTGCAGTATATCCATGTGACATGACAATGTACAGTGTTCTCCCCAGAGTGTTTTGAAAGAAGCATGGTATTTCAATATTTCTGTTAAAGCAGCACTCTATGAAAAATCAAAGCAGCATGGTAACTTTAGATTTACTATGAATATATAGCAGAGAAGATCTAGGATAGCAGCATGGCAAG
>JAUMHH010218645.1:0-12297 GCA_032359455.1 Chlamys rubida
ATCCCCCCCCCCCCCCCCCCTCGTCATGTGATGTAACAGTCATGTCATTTGGCCAGGTATTGTATCTATGAGTCACAACACATCACTGCATTCACCATGTGACAAACTAAGAGAAAAAAACATCTGCCTGAGTGAATACTCAACTTTTCCCCGTATCCTCGTCCAGATTGAGACCATGACACATCGTTACCCTACATTCCCACACAAACATTATTGGCCTCGTTGCTTCTACCCTCCCATTACTTGTCGAAAAATGACATGAAAATCATCAAAAATTTATCATCAGAGTTTTACAAACTGACAATAACATGGGAAGACAATGGGAGCATGGATTCTTATGTCCATAACAGCTCAGCCCGTTTTAACTTTTCCTCCGCGCTGGTGGAGATATAAAGTTACCGGAGGTTCAACCAGATCTGGGCTATATAACATTGATAGATATAAAAAATACATAAGTCATGCATATTCTGCAGAAATGATACAACAATTTTTTTTTTGACACAAAGTTTTTTATTTTAAGCCAAAGACAGCTCTAATTTATCTACCTGCTATCAGAGCATTAATTAAAGTGATAATTACGTCTAGTTTTTACGAGATGACAGAATTTTTAAGGTTTTAACGACAGCCATCCATCATAACTGATCTGTGTATTTCCACAGCCTGTATCTGTCCATCATTTACTGCTGACATAGATTGAAAGAAGTGGTATTGCTAAAAGTCTACACTAAATACAGGACATCCCTTGTTATTCTGATGAGTCAGGTTATATTTTCTTAAAGTTTGGTAATTACTCCCACATTTTGTTTTTCACAAGTGTAAAATTAACATGAAACAACTGTCGATCATTGGTGTTTCCTGTAGCTTTAGGTGGTCTATTTATTTGTATCTTTTTTAAGAAACGTAGCATTCATGCAATGGTAGAACTTGGTATGGAGCATCTCTTGGTGGTGGTGAAAAGTTAACGTGAATTTTACTTTCATTACCGGTGTCAAGAGCTACGGGCTGGTAAAGTAAATAAGTAAATATAACTGAATCTATAAACATGGCCAATTTATTTTATTACCCGAGCTTCTTTAATCTATACAAATTTTATTGACTTCCAATATGTCATTAGGGCTGGACGTGAAGATTAGGTCTGTTTTAACGACCTGGACGACAATGGTATGACATCACAAATGAGACCTGTGACCTTGACATTTGGTATGGAGGCGTAAGTATCTGTATTTATTACCTTCCACTTGAGTCTGGGATTCAGAATTAACACTACACTTGAAAGTAAGTACTGAGCTCTCGAGAACTTCCTCAGAAATATACCTAAGTACAATCTCCCCCAGAGCACCGAGACCAGCCTCACTCTCCAACCCAATTCTAGCCGTCAACACACACTGTCAACCGAGACCAGCCTCACTCTCCAACCCAATTCTAGCCGTCAACACACACTGTCAACCGAGACCAGCATTACTTCATATCCCAATTCCACCTATACACACTTAGCGGACATAGTCACATTGCCATCATCACTTCCCAACTCTTTTTCACAAAACATGCAAAATATGTCTTGCCGACAAGCTATGAAAACACCTGAATATTTGGAACCCAGACAAATGGTGATTACCTTTCAGAGAGGAATCTACATGTTCTTCTGCAGGCAGAAATCTCAGTCATTTAGCGTAGAATAGAAAGTGTGGCAGGTAATTATGTACCTATTTCACGTGTGTTATTGGTCCCAAGGGTGGAAAGTGTCATTTGTACCATAGCTGTAAGTGTTCTATAGAGTGGTAGGTTACATATATAATAAAAGCTCATATCATAACTGTGATGTTTTTTTGAAACTGTAGTAACCACTACTATATGAAGTCTATCAGACTGTAGGTATCATCACTGTTTAGACTGGGAAACCATTGTTTGGCACTGTAGCTGTATAATGGTGTGAACTCATGGTCAGTTACCATTGCTGTAAGAGTTAAGGTCAGGTACAATTGATATTATGGTTTAGAAACCATGGTAAGGTACCATTGTTGTAATGGTTTGTAACCATGGTAAAGTACCATTGCTGTAATGAGTAGAAACCATGGTAAAGTACCATTGCTGTAATGGTTTGTAACCATGGTAAGGTACCATTGCTGTAATGAGTAGAAACCATGGTAAGGTACCATTGCTGTCATGGTTTGTAACCATGGTAAGGTACCATTGCTGTCATGTTTTGTAACCATGGTAGGGTACCATCATTGTGATTGTTCTGTCACGTGTACCTTTCTATTTACCATCCCAGTAACCTTCTATTTACCATCCCAGTAACCCTCTATCTACCAAAGCGCCTGATCAGTCAGTGATCAGTCAGCGTACCTTATGCACCAGGAAGGAAATGATAAATAAGCATACTTGCCATAGTACACCGAGGGTTTTAGTACTACATCTGTTTTCTATCCCAGTCTACCTCTGTATCCACATACCTGCCCTCGGAACTACCATCCCACCAACTAATCACGCAATCCGTACTGATAACCAGCATAACAGAAGCACCTTGGACATGAAATTTCATTTTTTTAGTAAACACCAAAAAAAAAGTCTTTTGGAGAGTGTTCATATTTCATTCCCTTCATTTTGTATCAGCCAAAATCATTTTTGTTGTTTTATGTTTGTGATAAGCGAGCGTAGCCTGATAGTAAATCAGGGTAACACAGCGCCAGACTAACCATGCTCCACAGACTGACACCACCGCTACCGTTACTGCTGTAGTTATGGTTTGAGTAATATCCTCGGCAGTGGCAGTCGTTGTGATTAAATACACATCTATTATAACGCTACTCTACAGCCTCTGTGACTTCAGCCTCCTCTTGTTCTGTGACTAACAAAGTAAATATTCCATGCCAATTGCAGCAGACACTGTCAGACTCAACAGACCTATCCAGTTTTCAAAACACTGAAAACCAAAAGAAGAATTGGAGTTGATTAATGATTCCGCCTGTTATATCTGCCAGCTAAGATTTTTATCCTCAAACCCCGGAATTTAGAAGTTTTCCTTCTTTCACTTTCTTTGCTATTTGCTTTTCTTTCTCCAGTAGAGTGCAATCTGTATATATAATTACGCATTCTGTAAATATCTCTCTGAAATGGAGAGGGTTGGTCTGATGGCTTCCTTAGATTAATGTACTTCCAACACCTGCATCACCTACACATACGTATCGGCAGGAAGCCACAAAGTTGACCATGTGACAAATGAGTCTGCCAATTCATAATAAAAACTTTCTCCAGTAGACAGACCAGCAGACAGACATGCCCAAGGTCAGACAGACATATGGACAGACATAAATAGACATAAAGACAGCAAAATCCAAGGTCAATTGGATGACCTTGATCTGACAGCCTTATACATGACCAAAATCAACCGAGATGGACAAACGGCCATGAACGAGAACGCCAACCAGAAAGATAGACAGGTCCAAGGTCAAATGGACTAACAGACAGACATGTCCAAGGTCAACTGGATGAATGAACAGTCATGTCCAAGATCAAAGCGGACGAACAGACAGACATGTGCAAGGTCCAACTGTTTTATCGTCAATACTTCTTTTTTAAGTTGTTTGGATTTGATAATATTGGCAATAATAAACCAATTCTACAAAGAAATTAAACAAAAACAATTCCTATTGTATCTGCAATCTTTAGCAGCTGAACATTTAATTCTAACTAATAAATATTTTATCTAGTATCTAAGATATCTGAGATATAAGCGTAACTGCTTACATTTGTCCATTTTCGGCATTGCCACAAAAAGGTGGAGATTCTTTTGGGACACCAATGCTGTATTTTTCAAATTCATGAAGGAACTGGCTTTTGTAAAATTTTGCATAGAAAAACCCCTGTGTTCTGCCACTCGACTTGATATAAAGTGATATATAACTTGTATTAACACTTACCGTTCCTATATTGTCTATGCAGATATATATAAATCGGTGATATAGTGACTATGATATATATAAATCGGTGATATATTGTCTATGCTATATATAAATCGGTGATATTTACTCTAGCCACTGGAGGTCATGTGATGTATACAGAGTAAGGTGTTGTATAGTATATGGGTGATAGTACAGCAGACAATTCTACCGTCCAGAGACACCTATATTCTATCTTTGTGTGTATCAGATTGCTATTCTATATACATTTCTGTTCACATAAATAATCAAGTCCCATATCGGCAATCGCGACAATATTTTATACAACATGGTCTTCTTAAGAAACCATTGTAGCCACTGATTGCGACAAAATTTTACACAAAGGCGTTGTTCAAGATTCTATTGTGAGTCCATCTATTCAACACGTCTCAGACATTATAGTACATGTACATGCACAAAGACCACTCGTTATTGAATGTTGTTCTCGGAGAAGCAGACATAACTGAATTTGCTGAGTCGACACCTAGTTACAATGTCTCTGCTCTGTTGGAGTCGGAGTAACGGCTGAATGCAGCGAGTGACAAAGCAAGTAGCGGAAAAAATGGCGTCTATCCGTGTCTTACACCACTGTGTTTGGAGATAATATCATCACGCACCACCAGTAGACACACAAATCACAAGGAAACACCACTGCTCGGCTGGAACCTTGATTAGATATCAAAACTAACAACATCCCTATCTGTTTTTATCAAACATTCTGTCAATTTGACACTGCATGTGAAATAGATCTTACCGATGTTTGAAATCAATTCCATTTTTTGTTTTTGTCATTCAGAAAATATTCATTTGTAGTATCAATTAAACAAATAAACATTTAAAACAAACGCAGCAATATTCTGATCTTATCTTGATCAGTAAGATGTTTTGAACGAGCCTGTCAATGCTTGTATTCATAATAGCACCAGAAAGACACAGCATACACATCTAACAATATACTGGTAGCTATATAGATCTACACTCATCTTACCATATACTATTGTCGTTAGCTAAATCATATTCTACAGTCATGTCACACATTTTTTGTTGACAAAACATACCAAAATATATATATTTACCAGTCAAAAGGATCAGACATTAGAGCATTCCTATATTTCCCATATAAATACTACAATCAACCTTAAGAGTAACATCTAAGACAGTGATCCTATAGAACTCTAGGTGGTACACATACAAATTACACATATAAACTGTATCAACATGAAGAGCAGGGTTGAAGCCATCAATACCACTACAGCTAAAGTATGTATCTGTACAAGTGTTAGTCTGATAACTAGAGACCTTCGCCCTTGACATGGTCTAAACAAGATACTTTCCCCCTGGGTAAAGTTCACACAAGAAAACACCTTCACATGAACATACAGAAAGGGCCATGAGACCTTTAACATAGGAATGGTCCGAAAACAAGAGGCTTTTTCTCTGAGGATTCTAGACAATAAGCCACCCTCACCTCAGGAAAGGTCCAAACAACAAAGGACCCTCAACGGAACCAGTCCAGGCAACAGGAAACTTTGACTCTCTGAATCGTCCAGACTAAATGGTGGAGGTAGCTGAGAAACCCCTACCTAGGATGGTCCAACAGGACGAGAACACTTCCCTATTTCCCTATTTAATGAAATGTTTATTTGCTCTTATGTAACTACATTTAGTAACAACAAGTTAATGTAAAAATAGAAACAGAAAAATATTATAATCTCCCCTGCACTCTCCTCTAGATCTAGGAAAGGACTCAACCGTTTCTGACATGCAATAAACCAAGGTAGGCATACAGTTTACAATTTTCTCAGGGTCTGGTGATATTTGTGAAAGGCTTGTATTTTCTAGGTCATCCTGGGTAATATGTCAATCAAACAGAGAATCGGGTTACTGAACAGAAATCCATGTGAAAGCTGGCTACTGTACCAAACTGGTGTGAGGGTCTGTGTTCACAAGCTGGGAATGGGGAGATATATAGGGGGTGGTGGAAGGGGAGGGGGTCAGCCGAGTTCTCCTACCCCCCTCAACCTCCTTATTCCTTGTACAGGGATCAGACCCCAACATACATGAAATGTGGATATTGATAATTTCATTTTTTTGGTTAGTGATACCAACAACCAACATAAGTATGTTAATGAAAAAATAATATTAAGTGATTTTTAATGCATATTCTGTGTAAGGAGATATGGTGCAGTGATACAGAAAAATGGCCATGAATGAGTAAAAAAATGGCATCAATGATATCTATTCTATTAGATTTCTTCACCATTTGGCCTACACCTTCTACACAAACACATGAAATACCAAGGCAACACAGCTAGAGACAGGGAGGGAGAGTGTTAGGAGGTCTACAAAGACAGACCTATGCTAAACACCTATTGACTAGCCCAGCCACAGGAACTGGTGGTTCAGCTAGCGACTGACAGGAGATAGTGTAATGTACGACCTCAGAATGACCTCTAACTGGACCTGATGACAGATAGGGTCCAGAGAATCAGTAATAATGACCAACAGTTTGTGAGATATTCAGCCTCATAATTAATCATTTCCTCTCTAAACCACCACGATCACCATACAGGCCATTAAAATGGTATCAAAAACGACCAGGAGACATGATCTCGGGCAACGAGCCTTGACATGCTGATCTTCAAGTGAAATGTAAACCTGCGTAAGCCTTGAGCTGCTACCATCCCTCGGACTTGAGATGCTACCATCCCTCGGACTTGAGATGCTTCCATCCCTCGGACTTGAGCTGCTACCATCCCTTGGACTTGAGATGCTTCCATCCCTCGGACTTGAGCTGCTACCATCCCTTGGACTTGAGATGCCAACATCCAGGAGCCTAATTGATATGCTAACCTCGGAGAGCCTTGAAATGCTATCATCCCTAAGCCTTGAGTTTCTATCCTTCAAGATCCCAATTGACATTCTAACATCCAAGGGCCTTGTGATGCCAACCTCCAAGAGCCTGTAGATGCTACCTTTCATGAACCTACCCTTCACAAGCCCTGAGCTTCAGAAACTACTCATTATTCAGATACTACTCCCTGTAACCCTGTCTTCCTAAGCTACCCTCTATGAGCCTCCAGGATCAGGTCCCAGACACCATCCATCATGTCCAGGCAGCCATTTCCTACTCTTCTCCAGTCTACAGAGAATAGCCTTCATGAGCATTCAGGGTGAATTTACTGACCTCTAAACCAAATATGATGACAAGCGCATCCTCACAGGGGAACTAGCCAAATGTATTGGAATGGTGTCCATAGCTGCTAGTGCTTCCTGACAGTCACTGACCTGACAGAAATGAATGTCTAGTACTTATAAGTCCCTACAGTCCAGATAATGTCCCATCATCTGATTGGTGGTACAGAGACAAGGACTACCCTATCAGTGTATGTCAGGGCTGGTTATCATGTAACACACAATGGGAGTATACATAATTTTTGTAGACAAATTATCAACTCCGCTTTCTCATCTATATGTATTATAAATTTGAATACGCTGCAGAAATAACTTTCAGCTGAAGTGGATTAATTATAAAAGGGACATAATTTTCAGATGAAGTTTATAAATTACACAAGGGAGGTAATTTCTATCTGGTGTGGTTATAGTGCACAAGGGAGATAATTTCTCTCAGATTGTGAAAATTGCACAAGGGAGATAATTTCTCTAGGACAAGGGAGATAATTTCTATCGGATGTGTGAAAATTGCACAAGGGAGATAATTTCTCTCGGATTGTGAAAATTACACAAGGGAGATAATTTCTCTCAGATTGTGAAAATTGCACAAAGGAGGTTATTTTTAGTACATCATGAACATTTACTTCTGAATTCAGAAATATTCCTTAAAAAAATGTGGACAGAACATAAGTCTTATTCATGCCCATGGATGTAGGATAGGGAAATCCCAATCGAGGGGTTTTCAAATTGGGTAAAAACTTAGGCCAGATTTTTTGCACCAATTTGCACGTTGCACCAGAATTAGCTCAGAAACCACAACAAAGTGTCACAATTTCTGCATCACGGCATTGGAATGTCTCCAATTATGTGACGTTTTGTCATTTTTGAGCCATTGTGACATCACACATGTGAAATGGGATGCTAGTTCACATGGGATGTTAGATGGAAATTTCTTACATCCCTTTCTGACCCGGAGTAATTCTGTCAAATACGCACGGGGATGAGAGAAAAAGGTTTCCAATTTATACGATCACCATTAAGTACCCACAGCCATAATCTTGTCGTAGGCAAAAGATAAAAAAATCATTATACTGATTATAAATATTACATAAATGTCAGGTTTGGGAAAGTCGGCCTCTGATTTATCACTGCTGTCGGACAGGTATGGTAAAATAGTGAGAGTCTTGTTAGGGACAGGTGATATATGAATTGTTATTGGGAGTATAAAACAGACCCCTGACACTAGTGTTTACAAGAAAATTCCCCAGAACATGTGTTAACATTAGTTTCTTCATTACAGAGGCTCACTGGGGGCTGAGGAACGTTAATTATTTTTCACAAATTTATATCTATGCTGAGTTTTCCGTTGATTGTCTAAATAGTGGAAAAATGAAATTCAAAGAAGATTCATCACTGAAGAATTCATTGAGTTCCTAACACAAACACAAAAATTTCCTGCATGTGCCCCAATCTTTCAAAATGACAAACACTGTAAAAAACTATTGTTTTCTCTTGATGGAGAAGGGCGTAATGTCGGCAACCACCAGACCAATCTGGTAATTCTGAACACATGTCCAGATGGTGGTGAAGTAGTCATTGACCAGTGGACAGTATAATTACTTTATAATGGGACAGAATGGGGCCTATTTACAGACCATAAACTTTTATTATCAAGCAATAATAGGTCCTAATCCAACGGGAACAGCCACGGACATGCTCCTAGGACATGTCAGATATAACTGTGATGTGCATACACAGATATGTGAAAACATCCCACTCTAAAACCTCAGCTATAATATCCATGGCAAAAATATGGATCCATCCGCGGAGAATTTCTGCTGATTCAGCAATATCGGAAAAGTTGGGTTCCACTGGCTGACTGATCAATGATTGTGTGTATAGTTGTAGGCAATGTCTGGTGGATGCTTCCAGACCAGACAACATTAAAAATCACGTTGAGAGCTGCTGACAAAATGACCCAAGGTTCTAGTGGTCATTTTAGCACCGACAAAATGACTTCAGGAACCCATCCATTATCACATAGAATGACCAGACAATCTATGGTTAACTGACCGAACTGAACACCAGCGGTCAGCACAAGTAACAAGTCTATCATAGTCTTTGACATACAAAATCACACTACAAACTCATCTCCATCAGAAAGGGTTCATCCCTGATTTTAAGAGATATACAAATTTATTATAATAAAATTGTGATTCCATTTCTAAAATATGCCGGTATATGTTGTAAGGGATATGGAAATATTTTAATTTATATACTTTGGTTTTCCAGACAAGCCACCGAAAAAAATGCCAGAGCCAAAAATATTGAACAGGGACTGCTGAGATCAAACATCAGAAATGACAAAGACATCAAATCTGGTCACATGATGAAACTGGAATGGATCGAATCACATCCTCCCGTGTCATACGAACTGCAGCAGAAAATTGTAATTGGAATTTCAAAGAGATACAGGGACGCTCTTGCAGACAATTTATTTGTCATAAACATGGCACGGAGCTGTAAAACCATGCCCGAACTTGAACATACGAGCAGGCCAGATAAGCACTTGTTGCATCTTCATGAAAATTGATGTCTGGAGCTCTGTTGTTTGCTAAATTCCAATAAAGTAGAAAGACGGTCCATAAATATCAGGTCCTCCCAAGGATCGAACTTTGTATAAGACCTATTAAGAGTTGTTCATGGCTTTGGTATATTAAATATTAAAGCTTGGATGAAGACAATCTCTCCAGTCTAAAACCACACTGATATAGTTTTTAATTATACAGGTTTTTCTAATTTAGGTTCCTTGTGTGATTTTTAATCAATATTTTTTGTACAATACTCTTTCAGCTTGTCCATTAAAGGTATAAAAATACAACGCATAATTAAAATTGATGTTTCAGTCCAAAATATCAGTAAATTGTTTAGATATAGTGAATATTAAGTCAATATAGTCAATGACACAATATACTTTGAACCATACTTTACATATCTATTATATTGTCCCCAAGTTGCTCACACACATCATGAGTGACCATGCGACAAATCATCATGATTCACAGTATCGTATATTCCAAGTTCACAAAACATTGGGTCTTGGCTCGGCAGCCCGTGCCCCCATCGGGAACCCCTCTAAACTTATCATAAGAGATATTGTCCTTTACTTCACCAACAAAATTGCCAGACAATATTTAAGAAATCCAGGCAAAAATATATGTTTAACCCTTTCACCACTGTAGACCATAATGGACTCACCCATATCAATGTATGGTAGAGGCTACTAAAGTTACATAGGGGTGAAAGGGTTAAATCTACGAACACAATAATATACACAAAATACAACCTGTCACCACTGGGAGTAATGATCGTTAGTGATGTCACCGATAACATTTATATGGCATCTTATGTATTACGAGGAAATTTCAAATCAAAATCGTTAGATTTTGATAAGAATTGTACTGATTCCTGAATTAAATTTTGAATTTCAAAAAAAGAAATATGCACATTTCAACCACTGTTGAAGAAATTTTGCATCTGAATATAATCTTGCAGTTAACATTGATGGTATTACATCTCATACAGGTGTTATACTAATTTTTGATGACGAGTAATTGTGCTAAGACACTAGGTATACCAACTACCTTGCAGACTTTGAAAGTGTCAGTGACTACCACAATGAACCGCTTCACCCAACACAGAATAGGGGTCTGGCTCGGGCAGCTACATCATTCGGTTTTCCCTGGTTCATATAATGTATAGTCGCTAGTTTTCTCTTTTATAGATATCACGAATTACTATCAAATCACCGACGAAAACACTCTTTTTGATGTTAATTTGAAAACAAAGACAAAAATAGACGAAACAGGATTTTTTAAATGTTCCACCCTTGAAAGAGTAAATCATAGGCGGTGGGCACACGTCTATCAAACTTTTTTTTGAATAGATAAAACTAGTCTTATATATTAAAAAAAAATAAAAAATAACGTGCCCTCTACCTATGAGTAAATTCAACAAAGAGAAATATATTCCATAGTTAGTTATACCAGATTTACCCGGCAATAAGCCCATGCCTGTTAATAAGCCCACCCAAATATATTTTAGTTCAGTAGAAATCTAAACTAATGCTTCAGTATATCATTGTCCTGTGATTTATTTTTGAAGCCCATCCCCCTACTTTGAGTGAGAGATTATGTGTTGGCCCCTTGGGTTTATTGTAGGACAAATACGGTAATAATGGTAGGATATAAGAATCAATACTCAGCAAAAAGGTGGTGAGTCAGTCGCAATATAGTACGGTATATACTGTAAACATGTTTGAATACATATAAATGAAGACAATACTGTATATAATTATCTCAATGTCTATGTATTGACAAAGAAATTGCATAAATTAAATAAACTGATTTATTAATTAAGAAACACAACATAATGTTTACCAGTGATTTTGAATTCCAATACAAATTGATGGACCCTTATTAACCCAGGACTATGAACAACAAGACAGTATCATAACCATCGGTATAGATTCCACACTAATGAATTGGCAGCATCATTAACGGTATGGAAGTCCACCTGATCGATCAGGAGACCCAGCTCATATCCTCTTAGTCACCAGCAGACTTATCCAACAAAACCGACACTTGGTTCCCAGGCAGGTCACACACAGAACGAGCAGGGACTAGATGGGCAGCCATTCCTGTGTCGGTATGTCTAAAATCACATCCATGTCTGGGGTACACCTGTAAATACAACGTTTATTGTTTTTGTTGTAAGCTTTTGTCATTTGATCCAAATGATAAAACCAGGACCTTCCTTGACTCTTTCATCAAGTTTCAGTAAAACTGAAAATAGCAATTGCAGTCAGAAACAATCTAATACATTTTATGTTTGTTGTATGTGACATTGATCAAGACAATATTGACAACTTTAGTTTCGGTGAACCTGAAAAGACGTCTGAGCATTTAAAAACATTATATTAGAGCTTTCTTTATGTTTATTGTAAACTTAAAATTTGATTTCCAAACAAACATAATACATTGCATGTCAAAAGGACATAATATTCTAGTTATCATCATCCTAACTTTGACAACTGAACTATTCCGTCGTTTCGTATTGCAGAGTTATCTGCACTTGTGAGCAGGTATTGATTGTTACGTCATTTGTTTGTGAGAGTAACGTCATC
>JAUMHH010218677.1:0-12296 GCA_032359455.1 Chlamys rubida
GATTCTGGAATTTTTATTTAATTAAAAAATGTTATTTTTCTGATATTTTTGTATAGTTGATTTTAACATTTGTGACTAAAAAAAATGGGGGAAAAAAATGTAAAACTATATTCTTTTACATTTTTTTCTTCAATTTTGAAGAAATCAATTAAAATAATAAAACTATTGTAGCATGGTGATTTTGGTCGATACACCATGTATACACCATACACCATGTATCGACCTCATCACCATGCTATAATTTTATAATATAACGACTTCTCTTTTCTATTTTAATCAAACTCCAAGTACATTAAAGAAAACATTATCAATATACCTATAAGATCCAGTCTAGTCACATATAATGTATATGTATATATGCGTATTAGTTATTAGTTACGTTAACGATGTCAGCGCCAGTAAAAACTATCAAACCTTCAAGTTGTTATTTTTAAAAAATAAAAATGTTCTAGGATCCAGATCGACGGAATTCAGACGAAACCACTTACCGATTAATTCTGTATACACGTTGAGGTAAAATATGTACTATTTGATATGTCGTTAAGATAATGAAACTTGCTTCGGGTTTAATTCGGCAGTATTTTTATTGTATAAAACACCAAGCAGTTGTTGCTCTGTCATTATAAAGATACGTATCATAGGCAAGTCTTTGATCGGCAAGATAATTGGTATTCCTTTTACTGAACCTGAGATGGCGTGTGTAGGTATCCTATATTTATCTGATAATTATCCATAAAGTGTCGATATTAAATATCATTTCTGAAACACGAACTTTAATATTCTAAAATGAATGTTTACCGGCACCGTAGACTTATATTCGTTTTACTGAACTTGAGATGTATGTATAAATGAGTTCTATAGATATCTGATTATTATCTACGAGTTTCGAAATTAAATATTGTATTGAAAAATGATCTGAAATATTCTTAAATGGATGTTTATGGACACCTTGGGCTTATAAAAGCCGATTCATAAACTGCGTACTTTCTTAGAAACCCCTGCAACAGTTGTTTACTGATGAAATTATATATTTCATAAAGTATGGTTTAAATGATTGGTTATACTTTACCAACTTTTGTTAGACTGATGAAAGTGATACGATACGAATTTACCAACTATTGTTTAACCGATGAAAAATTATTAGGTTATAGTTTACCAACCCAACAATTGTCAATCTGATGAAATACCAACTTTTGTTCAACTGATGGAAATTATTAGGTTATAGTTATGACAACTATTGTTTAACAGATGATATTACGTTGTTTATCGAGCAAGGTTTAGATAATTGATTTTTTGTTCGTCCACTTTTGTTAAGCAAAAGAAAATAATACAATTATAGCTACATGTAACTAACAAGGAGATACACTGTTTATCCAGTATGATTTAAAGTATTAGTGATAGTTAACCATTTTTTGTTTAACTAAGTTTATACGATAAAAGTTTACCAACTAGTGTTAAACTGATGAACAATCCCCAGATTATAGTTATAACAATTATTTTTTAACTGATAGAATTACGTTGTTTATCAAGCAAGGTTTAGATTATTGGATTATAGTTTACTCACTATTGTTTAACTGATAAAATGACATTGTTTATCCAGTATTGTTTAAATTATGAAATTGCAGTTTACCCACTAGTGTTTGGTTTAAACTTTGTTTTATTCAAAAAAAAATTGACAATATCGAAGTACATGTTTTATAGAACAGACACTTCTGTAAATTTGTTACCTGCTTAATAATCAACTTTTCAACATTAGCTACAAGAATGAAGTAATATGTACAACAGAACAATTATGGGACTAGGGGAGGGGGTAATGGATTGGTATGCAGTGGAAACCAGGAATGAATAATAAATCAAGACACATGTGATCATTGCAATGAGTATGTGGAACACGATTCTGTAAAATATAACTATGCAATAGTAGATGAAAATGTCAGCAATGCTGTAAATGGACACTCGATAAAGGTTAAAATGTGTATACTAGTGTTTTACTGAGTGAAAACTATCAGGTTATAACTAACCCCCTATTGTTAAACTGCTTGCGTTAGTTAACTACTGATGTGTGTATGAGGTTTCAGTTTACACACCTAGATGCCCTTTCTGCTGTATAGATACTGTAACTTTAAACATGTATAAATGTAACAATATATTGTACACCTACTATTTTATTCTTATTTGATTCAAAATATGAAATCTGGTATATATTTACTTTCATTCGTTCGCCTTTATCCTCACAATTGTAATAATACCTGATACATCACACTTAACAGAACTACACTACAGTCATACAATTACATTTGAACATTTGATATATTACTTCGGGTAACAGATAAAAACATTCACAAAATCTACAGCATGTCGCGATTGTGTATGATAATGTTTCTCGCATCATGACGTTAGAATATATTTGCCCATTTTCCTCTCCGCAATGGAGTTATGATTGTTGATCACAAAACAGATATACGAATAATATCCAAGTGCAATGCGTCCATTTTCACTGCAATTATCATCATGTGCTATTTGAAAATTTAAATAATGCCTCTTACACTTTTTTGGGGGCATCTGTTTAATGTATATATGACAATAGATATTAAATAAAAGAATGATAAGGCTATGTGTGTAGGAACAAGATATTCAGCATCGTCACTATGCCTATACCACCTGTCACCCCTAAAGAAGTTTTTCAGGAGACTCCCTTTTGAATGTCAATATCAGGTCCTTCCTTGGTTTTTTTCATTACCGAAACTTTACTAGAATCCTTATAGACAACCTGTTTATCCCTTCCTCTGTTACCTGCTCAACCAAGGTATTAAACAAACTTCTGACTACCATGTTCCTACTCCTATAGGATTAGGGTTACAGTCGTAAGGAGACAATATATGAACAAGCAGTGGAATGTATGGGATGTTAATTTTAAAGAACTCAAAAGATCTTTTGCTCAATCTGGAGCATCCTCTCCTAAAAAAAGCGTTTTTCGATCAGGACGTTTGACTTTTAGAATCACTACATTTCCATACATTATACTTTGTGCCTTACTAAATCAGTGTTTTAACGGTCAGATTTACGTCAGTGGTATCGGGAGATACGGATTGCCAAAGACTACGGGGCAAGTTTAAAAAAGTCACCATTAGGATCTCATTAAAATATAGTCAACTCCTTTTTCACAAAATGAAGTTCTATGTCTTTGACAATGTTCATTAGTGTGCAGCAGCATATTGTGTTGCTGCGTATTGCCCCTGTGGTTTATTTTGCTCATATGTGATGACATGTTATCTATTGTGTGTATGTGCTGTTCATCGTTTTGTCTTGTCCAAGAGTGCTAACAATTTATCACATTTTGTCTCTGTATATGCAGACTGTGGTTGATTTTTTCCCCCTGTCTAAAGATGGTTTGGATTTTTTATTTTTGTTATGAAGCGTTGTGTTGTTTGTTTGGGTTAAAGTCGGACATACCAACGTCTTTGAATATGGTAGTTGCTATTCCCTGCTTAACGTTCAGCATTTAGGATAGTCACAACAACTTGTCTACGAATTGTCAGTATAATGTGTTCTTACAGAACGCTGTGCTGGTTGCCTTCGGTATGGTATTTCAGTGAGGAAGCACTCTCAAATCGGTATCAGATCCATGCTATCGCGAGGATGCAAGTACACCAACATACCCTGTCTCCAGCACACATCCACACATGGGGGCACGTCCTTATACGACTTTTAATGTATTAGGACGTAAAACCTAATATAACCAAACCAATTGTATCGTTTGTGCATTGATGTGTATTGATTCGTGTATTAATAAATATTTTGCCATTTTGTCTATGTGTTGACGAAATGATATATCTGCATTTGTATTTATGACTATTTTTTGACAGAAATCCATAACAGCTCAAAACATGTTCTCCCATCCCCTTTGAATTGTATGAATGTATAATAATAAGTTTGAGTATTATTATGAATATTTTTATACTTAATTTATTGTGCTCCACCTAACAGTCCTTTAATTTGATAACTACAACGAGAACAAATTTTAGGCAGAAGCATCTCAAAGTGTATCAGTAAATAGAATATGATTAAATTGTTTCAGAAATAGCTTTTAATCGTGAGGACTCTTTTGTGATGTGATATTCATTAAGTACGAATTATAACCAACGAAAGCTGTTAAGTTATCTAAGTATGCAATTAAATATCTAACTTTGTATTGTGTACGTTGGTGGCTACTGTCAGTAGATATATGGTCAGTAACAGTACGCCGACAACAGATCCCATTTGGTTAATTAGACATACGACATTAACAATTCGTTTATAAGTACTTACATTACTCAGCTTCCCAAAATCGTCAGGTGGTTTCCTGCCAAGTGCGACCGCTCCAGTTCACCGCTCTGTGTTACGATGATACCACAGATATAGCCAGTTTGTCGTTATTTATGAGGCGCGGAAAAGTGAAACTTCTTAACGTGATAAACCATTAATCACGCATGTTTATGAAACATCTCATTTGCATATGTGTACAATATTGTCGTTATTGTGTATGTTTGTAATACGGTACAGGATATCGTGTAACACTGCTCGTGAAGCTGTCTATTAAACTCATTAGATCATGCAATTCCCGAAGATATATATATCACTGGTGTATATATGTACCACGCTGAGATCTAAAAGATACTGCTGGAATTTTGTCCGCTTATGTTTTATCACACAATTCTTGCTCCTGGTCATACCATCAAGTGTTAAGTCACTGCCAAATCGACACCCGAGGACGTTAGGCAGTCTCGGATGTTCGTGAGCAGGGGTAGAATGTTCGGTCCTAGGCGGGAACATGGCCTCTTGAGCGAACCGCCGCGACAAACTTGATCCGTGTCTGTCGTACAATTAGGCTCCTACTGTTTCTCCTGACCCGTGTGATATTGGATAGGCGTGTAGCTCCCCTCACCCGCCATTATCCACAGAGTTGTTATGGAAACATATCTTCCCGGTCACAAACCACGGATCAAATCTGATAGACAGTATACGAGTCACATCTGATAAATATATCCATTTACATAAATAGCTTGCCCTCCTGAATGTTTTGTCAATAGAATACTATATCCCGTGAAATGCTTTAATAATAAATTGTTGAAAAAAAGACGTTAAGGAAACCTGCATTCATACCCCGCTTTCATAGTGATTGTATATCCTGGTTTTGTATACATTGTATACACACTGCGTGATGTCGTGATCACAGAAATAGACACTTCTACAATAAAACAAGTTTATTTGTTTACACAGAAAAAGACATTTCTACAATACATATTGTAAAACCTGTTTATTTGTTTACACAGAAAAAGACACTTCTACAATAAAACTAGTTTATTTGTTTACACAGAAAAAGACATTTCTACAATAAAACAAGTTTATTTGTTTACACAGAAAAAGCTATTTCTAAAATACTGTACGACAAGTTTATTTCTTTACCCAGAAAAGAAATTTCTACAATACGACACGTTTATTTGTTGACACAGAAAAAGAAATTTCTAAAATTTGACAAGTTTATTTGTTTACACAGAAAAAGACATTTCTACAATAAAAACAAGTTTATTTGTTTACACAGAAAAAGACACCTTTACAATAAAACAAGTTTATTTGTTTACGGGTATTGTTAAAAGTACTCCTGGTATAGTTACAGAAATATTTCACAAACACTTCACGAGAATACCGATACCACAACATGTGTAATGGTGGACAGAGGATGATCGACTAGCAGATTATAATATTTTGCGAGACAAATATATTCCGCGTCAACTCAAGCGTTAATTTCATAAACGCACATGACGTATATATGATCTTCCAATTTTGAAGAAAGATTCAATAGTGTTTCAATAGCTTACTTCAGCAATGAATATTTAAGAAAATGGTGTTGTGATTTTATAACTCACATTGCTATTGTTGACACATTCAATACAGCCAAGCATACTAGACCATTAAACATTTATACCCTTAACACGAGTACATGAAATTCTTAGAAACACAAATATATTATTATCGCAATCACATCGATTACGTCATAAAAGTGGTCATGTCACCAAATATGGTGTTCTAATATCACAACGTTTATTCGCTGTATATTACAATGTGAGGAGGTAGAGTAAATGTTAATATGACATCACATAGCGACACGTTTGTACGTTTGTAGGGACCTATGCAACTTCATTAAAATCGACGTTTTACATTACCCTAATTAGAGTACCTTGCGGTTTTTTACCACTACCCGAGTTCTCTATGTTTTGATGTGCAATTACTTGGATTGGACTACGATTTACATGGCTGGTGTCATCAATGAAGCAGAAGAGACTTACCCTTCCGGAACACCTGGTCTTATTCTCCTTTTTTGTTTATGACAGGTCTCGGTGTAAAGTTTCCTTTGTTCATATTTTGCCCTTATTTTATCGGTTTTAGACTTTGAATTATGGTTTTGTTGACACTTTGGTAATTTCGTCTTATTTATTTTTAAATATATAATAACGACTGACCTCTAAATCTGATACCAATAGATTGATGCGTTTGATTGATTAAAATAAACATCTTGTATAAAACATAGATAATGCTTATTGTCTGTCAAACTAAATTCAGAAATTAAATGGCGACTTTCAATTAAACGTATTCGGTTTTCAGACCCAAAATTGCAGATAGGGTCTGTCGTCAAAGACATTGGCTTGCAGTAGCCATGCAAAAATCAATTATTCATTTCAGAGTGATGAGTAATGTCGAATCAAGGAAAGGGTGTAGGTCACCAACGTGAAAGATATAAAATAATTAGCCACACTCGTGAAATATGTTTGGTATTACTGAAGACACTGTTAGATGTCCTCTATGTGCTTTATGATAACAGACAACAGAATTTCATAGCTGGAAATTCGGTTCTGCTGACAAATAAAACACACTTGTTGCCTATATTGAAGCCTTCAATGTAAATTTCACGGTGAGAATTAGCCAATCTACTATGATATGCGAGACGTTTAACAAAATAACCAAATACTTTCCGTTGACAAGGTAAAGTATTGCGTTTGTCAGTTGTAGTCAGAAAGGACTAATGAACCAGTTTCAGCATGATAATTGGTTGTATATAGAGTTGAGACGTTGCTGGATGGTACAGGTAGGACCAAAAGTACATCAATTGTATTTATGTTATGTGTTGTGTTCGATCAAGACAAGATTCAAGATTCTTGAGAGCTTGTCAAAATCCTTTTATCTATAGGTTGTATCAATTTTTGTACTAACCTCTTAGAGTGATAAGTAAGATAGTTCTTTAAAACAGTATGCTGTTCAAACGCAGATCTGTACTGGATCAATGATTCGTCTCTGGAATGTATTAGGGGATTATTTTTAAGATTACCAACATCGTCAAACAACGTTAACTGTTTATGGACACGTTATGTTCCACATTCACTAGTGTGTTGAAGGTTTGATTCTCGTTACAGAAAAAGCCATACCGCTCGAACAAAGAGTGGGCAAGCGGGGAAAACAAAACAAAAAGATCCTAAGTGTTCCAGTGGGGCAAGCGGATCAGTTCTGATTGCTTCATAATCCCTTCATAGCAGGCACAGACGAAATTCGCGATTCTGAAGGGTAGCCGCCATTCGTCGCATTTTACGAAATATGTAATTGGATAGAGCTGGCGTATTCTTTCCCCGAAAACGAAGATTTGTGACCTGGTACAAATATTAAATAGAATCCTTATAATGTATCTAGCAATTTTCTAAAGCGCTAATAATAAAAAGATAACATATATTTAGTAACGGGGGTTTGATTTATATCTACACTTTGATTTGGCATTTTCTTTCGCAACTTAAAAACGTATAGATATTTTAAACCAATCCACCTCGCCTCATCCCAACGTTGTCCATTTTCTACAATAGTCTTCGAAAACAGCCATAAAAAACAACTGGACAAATCAACTTACAATTTTTAGGTCAAATTCAAGAATTGTTGTGCCCGTGTCTTCCTTTCGGACCAAGAACAATCAATATATAGTTTTATTTTATTTTCCTTATGCTAGTTTTAGCTAAAAGTGTATACCGCCACTCCTCTGGGGAATAATCATACACGACCATACCTTGTCCAATGACATGTTCGAGGTTGTAGTTTATCCACTACTGAGTCTGAGGTTGTCGAGAGCAGAATCAGAGTTTAGGTCATGAAATAGCTAAATAGTATGTCGACGGTAATATCTTAAGAAGCATGAACACGTGAGCACGTTTGGTGTTTAAGTTCTTTTCTGTACATTTTCAATTTTGCAAACACCTAAACATCATCACAATGTTAACACTATTCGATATATATTAACATAGTCTTCAATTGTCGTGCAAATCCTGAAATATGTATCTATCTAAGCACTTCAAGTGATGATTGCTTACAGATGATGGTAGTTCTGCATCTTGTGACATCCTTGACTTGTAGTCCGTCACTGCTGTCATTCTTGTCGCAAAGCCTCATTTGACGTCATCAGGTGATGGCCAGCCCTCTTCAGATGTTTCGACCCTTAATCACTACATCCTGTGGCTGGTGGGTCAGTAGTGGTGGCCAAACCACTACTCGTCTATGTCGGCTTCCACATCGGCTCTTCTCGTTTGTGCCATTGCCAGCACGATGCTCTCTCTGCAGCTTCTCCCAATCGTCTGATGGCGGTAGCTCTTGCCATCCCAGTGAGTCCTGTCGACTGTAGTGTCCTCCACACTGACTGTGCGGAGAAACCTCTACAGACAACCTCCACAGGAAAGAGCCATACTGCCCATCCTCTGGTCCTGCACTTTTCCATTAGCTCATCATACTTGGCTTTCTTTCTCTCGTGGGTTTCCTCACAGCCTTCCTCCCATAGTACAGTGAGCTCTATGGCGATGAGGTGTCTGGATTGTTCTGTCCATATTACCATGTCAGGCCTCAGCGTTGTTTCCACTATTCCTGGAAACACAAGCTTCCTGTCAAGGTCAACCTTCATCTCCCATGTTGGCGCCCGTTCCAGGATGGATGAGGTGCTTCGAGTCTTTACTGTGGTTTTCTCCCCTGGTTTCACAAACTTGATACCAGTCTGGTGTGTTCTTACACCAGTTTTTGTCTTCCTTCTCTCCACTTCAAGGATATCTGCTAGGACTCGCAAGACGTTGTCGTGCCTCCATCGGTATCTACCCTGTCGTAGTGCTTCTTTGCAACCAGACAAGATATGAGCCATTGTTCCTCTTCCTCCGCATATTTTGCAGCAAGGATCTTCCGTCAATCCCCACTGGTGCAGGTTAACAGGAGATGGTAGCGTGTCATACACGTAGCAGAAATGATATCCGGAAGGGCTCCATCCTCCATATTTCAGCCCACGTCATCTTCCTTTCTGGGAGATTCCATCTGGTCCACGCTCCCTGTTTGCTGAGTTCCACAGATTTCCCTCTCCTCCTATCCTCCTCAATCTTTCTGTACCATTTGCCGTCTTTCTTGGGTATTTGCTTTCTCCCACTGCTGGAAATGAGAGAAGCCAACTCCTTGTCTTCCGACGCAGGTGTTCCCGATGATGTCCTTCAACTCGAGCATACTCTCTGCTTCACCAACTTCATTATCAAGCGTAACTTACGTCTAAAACTAGTTTCACTAAAAGTCGTAACGTAAAGTTACTTATGAATTTACGTGTAAGTCTACGTCTGCAATGAGGTTCACGTAATATTAAACGTAACTTACGACAACAAGATGGCGTTTGTTTTTATTTTGCACCGTAACTTAAATCGAGCACATCTGCGGATTTTCCGTGATAGAATGTAGGAGCCAGCCGCTAAACATGTTCAGGGACCCTTCGATACCGAAGACGGGTTTCAGTTCGTTCCTCAGTGTCCTCGACAAGAGATAATTTGGCGAACACGTGGCCCGTAGGAAAATACTTACATACTTATGTAGCCATGCTTGATTATTATTGTGAAAGAAAAACAGACTTAAACGATTTTTTCCAAAAGTCATTACACTAAGGTAAGCTAGGACTTAAATAGGATTGACCTCCGGTGGGTCTCGGAGATAGTACACGTCGATAATAGAACGGGACAAACATCTTTGAGTTATATCAATAGGGTAGGATCTAGGTAAGTTTTCTGTTAATCGGGACAAGCCCTTCCCCTCCAAACAAGTTTAGACATTTTCTGTGGTATGTTATTACCACATATGTCCTTTGCTCCCCACCCAATATCAGGGAATTTGGATTCCCACCTTTTACATTGGACTCTGGATCTGCAATTGATCAAAAATAGATTTTGTAAAATAGACGGTTTGTTTGGATGGGATGGCTAAGTAAGGTCATTGACTAGTCTGACCAGCTCGCGCAGTGAGACCCAATGTTGACATTATAGTATTAATTGATTTATTTTCACCCGTGATTGGGTAAATAATTGATTAGCTCTCGTAGACATTTCCGCCTGGACAGTGGAAGCACACAGGTGTGTCACCCTAAACGGTTATATTCTTTGTCGTAATGTTTAATATGGGAAAAATCGTATTCACTGTGAAAGATTGACTGACATCTTCATCACGTTATATCCACAGGTGAGGCGACTGATATGGCAGGGAGACGACAGACCAAAAGGGGCCTTCAGGTAAATATTTAAATTCTTTTTTTTTTTACCTTATAACATGTTTTCACCTGTAATTATTACCTGTCCAGGTGATCTGATGGAATGAAACCTGTCTGAACCGGGCAACTCCAACGGACAGGTTTCTCAAAGAATATATTTTATATCCGGAATATAAGCATTTCGGAGTATACAGTGTTCGATTTAAGTTTGTATGACTGCTTTTAAAGCATAGGAAATATTACTGATATAGAAATTCAAATATTTAAGATTTTGAGCATAATTTGACTCGGTGCTTGATCAATAATATGAATAACATGTATTACAAATCCAAAGGAAAATTCAAGTCTTATCAGGTAATAATGTATACAGAGAACATACACAGATTCTTTTTCCTCTAGGCCCTGGCCCAAGGGTCGCTGGCCCTCGCCCGGACACACGCCACGGAAGCAGTCCTGGAGAACATCGAAGGTCAGCTAGAGAAAGAGTTAGCACGAGAGGAAGCAGCATCCAAATCGGCTAAACCACTGGCCAGGTAAAGTTTGCTTAACTCAGGGTTCAAATCCGGTATAGGTCGCTCAGATCAGAGGTAAAATACTATAAAAAGGGCAGAGGTCAAGGTAAGATCGGGTAAAGATAGCATAGATCATGGATCAAATATGATGATAAGATGCTATGGTCACAGTACTAAAAGTCTCTGGCTTTTTGTCTCCTTTTTATTTCGGTAGTAACTGATTCTCAACCGCTACCCCGGCTTCCAGCATCTCCCTAACTCCACCTTGACGTACTCCGTAGATATCGTCCCAGATTTACTCCTGGAGTGGCAACCAGTTCCCTCCCGATCCTTAAGCCCGTGTCAGTTCCTCTCATCCTACTTCCGGCCCCCAGCTCCAACTGACTTGCAGGTTACCCTCACATTCCGGCCCTTTTGTCAACGCCCACACTCCAAAGCCCATTCCTCCAAGCTTCTCCGGGGGCCATTGAGGCCGCCCCATTCTCCAAAGTCTCCTTTTACATATGCTTTACAGCCCTTTTAGTTCCTATGTCCGTCCCTCCACTCTATTACACTGTAAAGTTTTTTCATGGATACACTATTAGACTCTGACTAAAATGAAAAACCACTACAGTTATTATTCTCATTGTAACAGAGTTCGACACAAAGGACAGAAATTCCTACACAGCAAGCACGTGCTGTTGGTGATCGTCGGCCTTAACGTCCTCGACTGTGTCCTGGTATTGGGGGAGCTAATCCTCGACGTCAACTTCATCGTCGGTAAGTTACCGGGTAAACACTTCATTGTAGGTAAGTTACCGGGTAAACATTTCATCGTCGGTAAGTTACCGGGTAAACACTTCATCGTCAGTAAATTACCGGGTCAACACTTCATCGTCGGTAAATTACCGGGTAAACACTTCATCGTAGGTAAGTTACCGGGTAAACATTTCATCGTAGGTAAGTTACCGTGTAAACACTTCATCGTAGGTAAGTTACCGGGTAAACACTTCATCGTCGGTAAGTTACCGGGTAAACACTTCATCGTCGGTAAGTTACGTGTAAACACTTCATCGTCGGTAAGTTACCGGGTAAACACTTCATCGTCGGTAAGTTACCGTGTAAACACTTCATCGTAGGTAAGTTACCGGGTAAACACTACATCGTCGGTAAATTACCGTGTAAACACTTCTTCGTCGGTAAGTTACCGGGTAAACACTTCATCGTCGGTAAATTAC